>MU772561.1:25885-46503 GCA_026770625.1 Nicotiana glauca | reverse complement strand
GACTTGAGGTGCTCCATGTGTAACAGTGTTTGGATAAGATCGTGCATTGTAGCGAGGCTACGTAGAGATTAGACCCTTCGGGGTAGATTCAGGTATTCTATTTCTATGATGTGGGATGGGGTCCCAGCCTTGTGTTGTGATGGTACCGAGGAGTTTGAGTTACAGCTCTTTTGTTTGAGTCATTTGTCATGATTTGAGTATGTTCAGAACGCCCATCATTGGTGCGTGGATTATGCAAGTTGTGGCTTGGGCCTGTGATGAGGTGTCATATCACCAGAGTGGTGCGTTGAATTCGAGGTGATCGTTGGAGTCATTAATGAATACGAACAGAATTGATTTCAGCTTGTTAGAGGGATAATATCGAGGTTCGGCTCAGAAATCTGCTATGGTATTTGCCTAAAGGTAGGTGGCTTCATGAATGGTTGATCTGAGAAATGGTTACGATGTATTGCGTGTTTCATTTATCGTTGGCAGTTTATGAAAGTGTTGGAATAAGGCCTTAGTGGATAAGAGATTCGCTGCCGGTATCCGGGTGTTGTGGGCAACTGCTGTGAATAGAAGTTATCATTTCGAGTGTTTGAGCTACAAAGTACATCATGTGATTGAGGGTTATTACATCTGGTTCGGGTTTATTCTGGGTATGATTTCGGAAAGTGCAATGTGGTTCTACGATTTATGGTCTAGATGGACTGTGAAATTTCAGTGGAGTTGTATTATCGGACCTGTGTAAGATAGGGTGACGAGGGATCACCCGGGGTGCGTGCTTGGTAAGGTCAGTTAGCTATGGGTTGGCTTCTAGGACAACTCTGGGTACGCTCGAGGACGGCGTTTGCTTAAGTTGGGGAGGATGTTACGACCCGGCCCATCGTCTCATGTATTACTGACCCGTTTTTCCCGTTTATTGCTTCTTGATATTTCATTATCGGTATGTGGTGTGTGAGAGTTGATTGGGATTGGTTTTTGATAAGAAATGAGGCACTTAGTCTCATTAAGGAAAGCTTAAGTTGGAAAAGTCAACCGGATGTTGACTATTGAGTTAGAGGACTCAGATGTGATTTTCGGTGATTCGGTTAGCTTCAGCGGATGATTTGTGACTTAGGACCGTGATCAGAATTGATTTTGGAGGTCCGGTGTAGAATTAGGCTTGAATTGGCGAAGTTAGAATTTTAGCAGATTCCGGTTGATATGTTAGATCTTGATCCAAGGGTCGGAATGGAATTCCGAGAGTTGTTGTAGCTTCGTTAGGTGATTTTGGATATGTGTGCAAAGTTTTAGGTCATTTGGCATCGTTTGGTCTGGTTTTTGATCGAGTGCGAGTTTCGGAAGTTTTGGTTGAACTTAGGCTTTGATTTGAGGAAATTTGATCATTTTGATGTTAACTATAGTGTTTTGATGGTTCGAGCGAGTTTGAATAAGGTAATAGATCATATCTATGCTTTTGGTTGAGGTCCCGGGGGCTTCGGGTTGAGATCGGGTGTTAAAAACGAGAAGTTTTAAGTTTGGCTTCAGGTTTGTATTGCTGGTTCTGTTGTTTCCGCATCTGCGGAAAAGGGACCGCATAAGCGGCTCCGCAGATGCGGTGTATTGGTCGCAAAAGCGGTCCTTGAGGGACCAAATTTTTCTGCAAAAGCGGACGTGGATCCGCAAATATGGCGACCGCAGAAGCGGTTCTTGACCGTAAAAGCGGTCCGGTGGAATTTAGGTCAGACCACATAAGCGGTCAGTTGGTCGCGTGTGCAGTAACCGCAGGTGTGGTTATTTAACCGCAGAAGCAGAAATCGACCTGAGTTAAGTGAACAGTGGTTCACGATTTTGAAAGAGAAGAAAAATATTTTGGACTTCGACTTAGGCGGTTTCTTAGGCGATTTTGAAGAGGATTCGAAGGGGTTTCACCAGGTATTAATTATTGGACTCGGATTATGTTATTATGGTGTAAAAACATGGATTAATCACTGAATTTCAAAGAATTAAAGGTTAAAAATGGAGGTTAGGGCTTGAAACTTAAGAGAGTTTAAATGTTGGTTTTTAAGGGGCAATTGAACTCTGATTTTGGTAAATTTGATAAGTATAGACTCGTGGCGAGACGAGGAGTCCGGTGAAGTAAATTTTGTAATTTTTCGAGAAGTGGGCCCGGGGCTCGGGTTTTGCCAACTTCGTGATTTTTGGTATTTTTCGAGTCTTTTCGATTGGGTTGCGTTCTATTAGCCTATTGAAATGTATTCGTTGTGGTTTTGGCCAGATTCGACGCGCGAGGAGGTGGATTCGAGAGGAAAAGGCATAGCGCACTAGTCTTGTGGCCGGTTTGAGGTGAGTAATAGATGTAGATGATGATCTGAGGGATTGAAACCCTAGTATATCACACTATGACGCTATATTGAGGCGAGACACGTACTCTACGGTGAGTGCAGGGTCGTTTGTGGTCAGGGACTATGGATTAGTCCGTCCGAGTGACGTTTATACTGTGTTATTGACTAGAAATTTATTGGTAAACATCCTGCTTGGATTGCTATGAGCATATTTGGGTTGTGTGCCGATTATTTAGATCCCTTAGGGATCATTATCACTGTTTCCATGATGTTTAGCATGTTTTCATGATATCAGTCCTGAGTTAAACACTATCTCGAAATGATTAATAAATTTCCCAAGTTTTAAACACTTAAATCTATGATTCCTATTAATTGGAACTGAAAATGATAAACTTGATTATGCCTGTGTGGCTTACATGCATGTATCTGGACTGAGTGTGGATCGGGCTGCACGCCGCAGCGAATGCTACGATGATATTGCGTTTAGGCTGTAGGAGCCCCTCTTGAGTCTGAACCCCCACAGTGAGCGCGGGTACCGAAATGGATCGGGTTGTACGCCGCAGCGGTCATGTGCATTGCATTTCATTCATGCATCAATATATATCTGTGTTACCTGTCATTACCTGATGTTGCTCCATCGTTAAATGTGTAGAATTATTAGTTATAGCTTTGCATTATTATATTTCAGGATTTCTTACTGTCAGCCATTATATATGTCTATTACCACTGAGTTGAAAGTACTCAACTTACTCCCTGCACCATGTGTGCAAATTCAGGTGTCCCGGGAGCATAGTCAAGCTAATTATTGCTTTTAGAGTTTTTCAGGAGTTGTCGAGGTAGCTGTCGGATGTCCGCAGGACCCGACTCCTCCCCTTATCCCTTTTATCTTTCTGCGTTTTTGAACTCTGTATTGCATGAGAATTTATCACTCAGTTATCTTAGAGGCTCTAGACTCATGACCCCTGGTCTTTGGGAGATATTGGTTATGTCAGTGTTTCATACTCTCTCTATCTAAATTATTTGGTTAATAGACTTGTTAAACTGTTAAATTAAATGCTATAAACTGGAAATGGGATGTGTGATTGGGTCGTGAGTATTAGTGGGTCGGGCTTGCCTAGCAATTGTGTTGGGCGCCATTACGATCGGGATTGGGGTCGTGACAGATTGGTTGTCACCTTATCATACTATATTGGATTGTCACTCCAAGATGGTGACCTTAGCCTTGTTGGGGTTGCCTCGATTAGAGTGAAGAGGAACTTATGGACATTCTACCAGCAGGGTTATCCCTTATATGAAGGCTCGGCATATGGTCGACAATGGGTGTCTAGCTTATTTGGATTATGCCCGTGATTCTAGTGTGTAGGTTCTTTCCATGGATTCAGTACCAGTTATTCATGAGTTTCTAGAGGTGTTTCCTTCAAACCTGCCAGGGATACCACCCGATAGAGATATTGACTTCTGTCTTGATTTGGCTCTGGGCACTCAGCCCATTTCTATTCTGCCATACTGCATGGCCTCGCCAAAGTTGAAAGATTTGAAGGATCAGTTGATCGATTTGCTTGATAAGAGATTTATTAGATCTACTGTCTTGCCTTGGGGTTGGCCTGTGGTGTTTGTGAAGAAGAAGTATGGATCGATAAGGATGTAGATAGATTATTGGTAGTCGAACAAAGTCACCATCAAGAACAAGTATCCATTGTCGAGGATTGATGACTTATTTGATCAGCTTCAGGGTGCCAAAGTATTTTTGAAGATTGATTTGAGGTCTGGCTACCATCACTTGAGGATTAGGGCATTCGATGTCCCTAAGACAGCTTTTCGAACTCGATATTGGCATTATGAATTTCAAGATATCATTTGGGCTGACAAATGCCCCCAACAACATTTATGGATTTGATGAATCAGGTTTTCAAGCCCTATTTGGATTCCTTTATGGTTGTGTTTATTAATGATATCTTGATCAACTACTGCAGTCGAGAGGAGCATGAGCAGCATCTTCGGATCGTACTTCAGACTCTGAGAGACAACCAACTATATGCTAGGTTTTTGAAATGTGAGTTTTGGTTGATCTCAGTCGCTGCACGTTGTATCAATAGAGGGCATTTAAGTGGATCCTAAGAAGATTGAGGCAGTTCAGAACTAGCCTAGGCCCACTTAAGATACAGATATCCAGAGTTTCTTGGGTTTTGCGAGATATTACCATTAGTTCGTGGAGGGGTTTTTATCTATAGCAGCTTTATTGACCAGGTTGACCCAAAAGGGTGACCCATTGATATGGTCAGACGAGTGTGAGGCGAGCTTTCAGAAGCTCAAGACTGCTTTGACTACGACGCCAGTGTTGGTGTTGCCTACCGGTTTAGGATCTTAGATAGTATATTATGATGTATCTCATATTGGACTTGGTGCAGTATTAGTGCAGGATGGCAGGGTGATTGCATATGCACCACGGTAGCTGAAGATTCATGAGAAGAACTACCATGTTCATGATTTAGAGTTGGCAGAACTCGTTCATGCGCTGAAGATTTGGAGGCACTATCTTTAACGGCATGATGTGTGAGGTATTCACTGATCATTGGATCTTGCAGTTTTTGTTCAAACAAAAGGAGCTCAATTTGAGGCAGAGGAGCTGGTCGGAGCTATTGAAAGACTATGATATCACCATCTTATATCATCCCAGGAAGGCCAATATGGTGGCTGATGCCTTGAGTAGAAAGTCAGTGAGTATGGGCAGCCTTGCGTACATTCTAGTCGGTGAGAGACCCCTTGCATTAGATTTTCAGGTTTTGTCCAATCAATTCATGAGGGTGGATGTCTCTACGCCTAGTCGTGTTTTGCTTGTCCTTAGGGACACAGTGTAGCACAGTGATTACAAGCAGGTTACCATTGTAGATAATGGAATTTTGAGAATGCAAGATCGTGTTTATGTTCCTAATGTAGATGGAGTTCGTGAGTTGATTCTTGGATAGGCCCACAGTTCCCAATATTCTATTCATCCGGGTGCTGCTAAGATGTATCAGGACTTGTGGTAGCATTATTGGTGGAGAAGGATAAAGAAGGACATAGTTCAATATGTAGCTCGGTGTCTAAATTGTTAGCAAGTAAAGTATGAGCATTAGAGACCTGGTGGTTTGCTTCAGAAGTTAGAGATTCCTAAGTGGAAGTGGGAGTGTATCACTATGGATTTCATTATTGGACTCCACGGACTCGGAGGAAGTTCGATGTAGTTTGGTTTATTATAGACAGGCTGACCAAGTCAGCTCATTTCATTCCTTTGGCAGTTACCAATTCTTTAGAGCGGTTGGCTGAGATTTACATCCGCGAGATCATTCGTTTTCACGGTATGCCTGTGTCCATCATTTCTGATCGAGGTACGTAGTTCACCTCGCACTTCTAGAGGGTAGCAAAACCTAAGATGGGCATGCAGGTTGAGTTGAGCACAATATTTTATCCTTAAACGGATGGACAGTCCGAGCGTATTATTCAGATATTGGAGGATATGCT
Organism: Nicotiana glauca; assembly: GCA_026770625.1. NCBI lineage: Eukaryota > Viridiplantae > Streptophyta > Magnoliopsida > Solanales > Solanaceae > Nicotiana > Nicotiana glauca. Next base: position 40,696 of record MU772561.1, on the reverse strand, counting down.
CCGCGCTTGTGTTATAGACTTCGGAGGTTCTTGGGATCAGTTCTTTCCCCTTGCGGATTTTCCCTCAATAATAACTACTAGTCAAATATTCAGATGGCTCCCTATGAGGCATTATACTAGAGGTGATGTCGTCCGCCAGTTGGATGGTTTGAGCCCAGGGAGGCTCAGTTATTAGGTACAGATATGGTACAGGATGCCTTGGATAAGGTCAAGATTATTCAAGATCGAGTTCAGACAACTCAGTCTAGGCAGAAGAGTTATGCCGATCATAGAGTTCGTGATATTGCATTCATGGTCGGAGAGCAGGTATTGCTCCGGGTTTCACCCACGAAGGGTGTGATGAGGTTCGGAAAGAAGGGCAAGTTGAGCCCTAGGTATATCAAACCTTTTGAGATTCTTCAGAGAGTGGGTGAAGTGGCTTACAAGCTTGCATTGCCACCTAGTTTATTAGCAGTTCATCTGGTATCTTATGTGTCCTTGCTCCAAAAGTATCATGGTGATCCGTCCTATGTGCTAGATTTCAGCTCTGTCCAGTTAGATAAGGATTTGAATTATTAGGAGGAGCCGTTGCCTATTTTATCTCGACAGGTTCGTTAGTTTTGGTCAAAGAGTTATCCTTTAATTCAAGTGCAGTGGAAAGGTCAGCCCGTTAAGGCAGCTACTTGGGAGTCCGAGTCGAACATGTAGAGTAGATATCCACACCTTTTCACTAGTCCAGATACTTTTCTATATCCGTTCGAGGACGGGCGATTGTTTTAGAGGTGGATAATGTGACCCGATAGGTCATCTTTTGTTTTAGAACCTAATTCGGTGCTTTGAAGCCTCAAATACTTCATTTTAGCCCTCCTTGACTTGCGTGCATAGTCCGGATGTTTTTCCAAAAAAAAATTTATATTAAAAACTGATAAAATATGAAATGTTTGCCTTGAAATCTATTTGAGTTGACTTCGGTCAACAATTTGAGCATACCGATCTGGATTCGTATTTCGACGGTCCTAGTGGGTCCGTATTGTTATTGGGGACTTGGGCATATGCCTAGAATCGAATTTAGAGGTCCCTAGTTCGCGTTATCACATTTTGTTAAAATTTGAAAGTTTAAAAGCTTAATGACTTTGAAAGTTTGACCGATGTTTGATTTTATTGATATCGGGTCTGCATTTTGGTTCCGGAATCCGGTATAGGTCCATTACTATATTTGTGACTTGTCTGTCAAATTTAGTGAGAAACGGAGTTGGTTTGACGTGATTCGGATGCCCGATTGTTAAAATAGAAATTTCAAAGTTTTCTTGAAAATTTCATTTAATTTGGTATTCTATTCGTAGTTTTAGGTGTTATTTTGGCGCTTTGATCGCCCGATCAAGTTCGTATAATATTTTTGGACTTGCATGAAAGTTCGATTTGGAGCTCTAAGGGTTCAGGTGAGTTTTGGATAGGCTACAGAGTGAATTTGGACTTAGAAACATTGGTGGTGTGCTCAGTTCTGGTGTAGGCCTTAGTCCTCGCAACTGCCAGGTCAGGCTTCATATTTACGACAAATCCTTTGCACTTGCGAAGATTGGTAGGTCAGCACTGAGTTCACATTTGCGATCACTTGGAACGATGCAGAGAAAATTAGCATGACCCCTGCTCAAGGATGACACACAAATCGAACAGGGTTAAAATAAGGTATTTGAGGCTTCGAAACACAGAATTAGGTTCTAAATCATATGATCACACCGCTTTTGTTAGCATGTGGAACTACCTGCTTTTGTTTATAACATGTATATGTGTGAATTGTGATGCAAAAATTTTCTTTATGTTCAATGCAAATCATGTAATGCTACTTGTGTTATAGCCGAATATAAATAACTGTATATTTTTAGTGAGAATCTGATGTGAAAGGCTGCCTACAACTTTTTCTTTTATAATTTTAATTACTCATGTTTACATAGGGCAATTATGGAAAGTTTTTATCTTGTGCTCATCTAATTGTCAAATACGAACATTATTTCAGGACACACATAAAAGGCAAAAAATGGATTGAATATTTGGGAAGATAAAGGAGTAATTCGAGGCTTGCCTATAGTAGCCTTTGGTCTTTCTCCATCTTAGGCATGTGCATGTTTCACAGTCTGAAGTTCTGCACATTCGATTTAACATAAAAAATCATGATACTACTGATAACATATATATAAATTAACATTTGAATGCTAACCAAGACAAAAATAAATTCTTAAAAGGATAATTTATTCACCTAGAAAAAGTAAATAAATGAAAGTGAGATACATGTGATCCTACATCATTCATCAGAATAGTGTTTGCTTTTTCAAGAGCAGAGCATCTTCGTTTATTCTGCTTCCCAAATATTGTCTAATGAGTATCGACATATCCTTTCTAGACTAGAGAATCACCTAACTAAAAAGACCTGCTTGTTGTTATAGGGTACCAATATCTCTATACAAAGAGCAACAAGAAAAAATTATCTGTTGAATGATTTCCGTGCAATACATCTTAATTTCTTATGCCTTCATTTTTATAAGAGTTCCAATATCTGTCACAAAAAGAAAACAAAAAAAAAAAGTAAGACCAATAATATGTCAATTGTTTTCCGGCAATGCGTTCTTTCTTGTGCTTCTTTAATTGATGGATGAATCCTTCAAAGAAGGAAATAAAGATATAATTAATTGAGAATATGTTGTGTAGTGTCCGTTATCTTCATTGTTTCACCAAAAAATAGAATTTCGGTCAAAACTTTATTTTTTGAAAAACTCGGGTTAATGATAATCGAAAATAAACAAAAGAAATTAATTTTGATAACAATAAGATAGATAGCAGAAAGCAAAGTAAATCAATATATTCAGTTGATACTCCGTGTCCCTACAAATGATCAGTCTTCTCCCTTTTATAGCTATTTATAAGTTATACATTTTGCCTTTGTCATAATAAGGTCATTATGGATGATTAAAGGCATTAAATGCTACGTTACATAATCATTGTAATTTAATACAGATTCTCTAACGCTTTCAGTATTTAATGCTTATTAAATACTAAATCTGGGCTCTCCTGTGTTGTCAGGTTCTTTCTTCTCAGCTTTTAGACTTAAATAGGTATGAGTGTCGTGTCTTTTTGAATATCATCTCGTGCCTCTTCTTGCGCTTCCGCTCGTATCTGTTGCAACTCGTGCCTCCTTGCGTACCATCATTCTTTGACCAGCCTTCGTGTCATGACACATCATCTTTCAATCGCTTCAATATGTAAACTCAATTTTTTCCAATACAGATAGTCCCCCCACTTGCCATTTATTCATCAATTGAATATTTGAGAAGTGAATTTTATTAAAGCAGGAATATTTGCCGCCATTAATGCTATAATAAATTTGACGCTTCAATTGTCACTTCCATTTAATGCTCACTAAACACGAAGTGACAGTTCTCATTATGACCTTTCCATCATTGCACCTTTTCCTTTGACGGTTGCTTCTTAGTATAAATATAGTTCTTATTTTTGTCATTCTCAAATAAAGTTCAAAGCTTTTAGAATATTCAATTCTTGTTCTTCAACTTCCTCCTACTGCCATGGCTTCACCAAACCCTAGGAGAGTCCCCATAGTTGATAACTTTCCTCCTGTCCCTAATAGGAGTAGAAGAGGAGGTGGTAGACTACGTAATTTAGGGTCTTCATCCATACGTGGTTCTTCTCTTCCTTCATCCAGTTCTGGCCCTTCTTCTAGCAGAGGCTCTTTTTCGCATAGATGTTCCTCTAGAGGTAAGGAATCCTCTGAGCCTCTTCGTGAACCTCTAGTAGAGGAGATAGTTCATGCGGAACTATCTTTCTATAATGATAGAGAGTCTCTTAGAAATCAAGTATCTTCTTTAGATCGTGCTGATATTTACCCAACTCAGATCACTGAAGATCTAATTTCTTTTGTTCGTAAAGACTACCATTGGAGTCATGACTTCCCCATCATAATTCCTAATGCGAACCAAAGAATCACCTCTTATTTGACGGGATTTTCCTTTGTTTATAGATATCCTTTCACCTTAGGATTCAAACCTGCTATTGACCCTGTCATCCTAGAATTCTATCATTTTTTCGACGTATGTTTAGGTCAGATTGGCCCTATAGTGTGAGGCTTGTTGCCTGTTTGAGGCATTTAACCAATATTGCCGGTGTTCCTTTTACTTTCTCCCATTTAATTAATCTTTACTCCCCCAGACTCTTTCGCAATGGTGTTTTCACTATAGTAGCAAGGAGCAAAAGAGTTTTGGTTAGTCCAAAGGATGATAGAGACCGTGGCTGGTATGCCCAATTTGTTGCTGCCCCCATCGTTGGTTTGGTAGGTGATGAAAATGTTCCCTTCCCCGAGAAGTGGAATTTTGCACGTGAGTAATTTTCTCGCACCTTTTTCCCCTCAATTTTGATGATTATTTATTCTAATTCCTTTTCTTTTCCAGCAACCATGGGAGTTGTGGACGATGTTTCCAATTTCCGTGTTTGGGTAGGAAAGCTATTGAATACTACCCCAATGGAGGGTAGATCTTGGAAGACCTTTTCCCAACGATTTGGTTGGAAAGCGAAAACTCATGGTAAGAGTTTTTTTTATTTCACATATTGCTTTTTTTTCGAACTTATTTTAATCCTTCTTTTTATCAGGATTTGCAGTTCGAGGGATTAGTGCTGAGGCGGTCGTGGCTTCTCGTATTTCTTTAGAAAGGGCCCAAGAAATAATTTTCAGTTCTTCGTCAAAAAAGAAAAGTCGTTGATGACCAAGACTCTGAAGAAGAGGAAGATGAGGGTTCCTTGATAACAAGGCCACGGGCTCGTAGACATATTATCTCTGATGATGAAGCATCCCCCCGCCGTTCTATTCCTCTTATCGAGTCTGTTGAATACCCGGTGGTGGTACCTAATAATGTTGATGATGTTTCCGATGCTACTTATGGTTCTATTGAGCAGCTTTATAACCGCGGGTTTGGTAGTAAAAATTTTGGTCTGGTTTTTGATGAAGCACCTCTTGCTTCTTTTTCTACTCCCATTTCTGTGATTCCTTCTTTGCCGATCATGGATATTTCCATTCCTCCCCAGGCTGTTTTGACTGCTTCTACTGTTCCTCCAGCAATCCCCTCTCCACCTGTTCATCATACTGAGGTTGGTTCCTCGAGTAGGGATGCTGCTATGAGGCAAGTCACTATTGAAGTTCCTGCTGAGGATAATCTTTTAAGGAAATCAGGTCAAGCAGACGTGTGTCTAAAGCCTTTGATTGGTCCAGTTGAAAGAGCTAATCTTGATAGCCACAGTTCTTTGACCTTGATGAATGACATCGTGCATGCTTCTTTAAAGGTATCCCTTTTTCAAGATTTGCTTTATCCTTCTCCTATTTTCAGAGTTCTTATCTTCCCTTTTCTTTTTTGTTTAGGTCAATTTAATTGGCACGGAGATGATGAAAAGAGTTACCATTTTGGAGCAATTAGTGCATGACTACCAAATGCAGGCGGATAATTGGAAGGAACAGTATGATGGTCTTCAAATTGATGTGGAAACCTTAGAGGAAAGTAAAACTACCTTGTAGTAGCAAGTAAGGGCCTTGACTTCAGAGCTGGCAGTTGTAAAAGCTTCCTCAAGTCAAGCAAGTAAAGAGAAGTTGCATCTTGAAACCTCTTTTTTTGAGCAACTTTCCAAGGCCAGTGAGGAGATTAGAGAGTTGAAGGCTCGCTTGGGTGAAAAAGAAGCATATGCTGGTGAACTCGTGCAAACACTGACTCAAACTCAAGAAAACCTCCGGGAATCCTTTAGTAAGGTTCGCCTTTTAGAGAGTTCCCATGCTGCTCTTCAAGCTTCTCATAAATCTGCCTTGGTTGAAAATGAAAAGTTAAGAAATGAAATTGCTGAATGGGAAAGAGATTATGAGATCCTTGAAGATAAAACTGTCATTGAAGTGAGTTGGGCATTTTTAAATTCTCACCATGATACCCTCGTTGAAGTTAGCCAGGAGAATTTTAACTTAGAATCTGAGTTAGCCAAGATCAAAAAGACTCTCGAGAAGACTCAGCAGAACCAAGATTTTTCTTCTCCCGTGGTTGAAGCTTCTGAACATGTTGAAGATGATACGGGTATCCGCACTCCTTCAAGTCAAGTTGAGCCCGCTGCTGTTGATGTCCCTGCTTTAGTTCCTTCAAGTTCTCAGTGAAAAATTTGAATTCCTTTGTTATTTTTTTTTCTTTGTGGTTGTAACCCTTGGTCTTTTTAATGGTTTGTGGAAAATATTAAGTCCCCAGACCTTTTATGGGACATTTTGTTTAAACAACTTTTGGTTTATGACTAAGTTCATACTTAGTCTAAACTTTTTTTTTAATATTATGAAGTTTTCGTTGCTGTTTAAGCTTTTGTTTGTTTATTCTTGCCTTTATTTTTAAGGTCTTACTGAATAACATACATTATTATTTTGTAAAATGCTTTCTTTTTCAAATGAATGTCTTAAATCAATCATGAATTATAAAAGAGGGCCCTTTTATATTCGACACTTAATGAAGAAGACGTCTCAACTTCATAATGGTGTTAACATACGATAAAAGAAATAGGAATACACATGTTTCTTGAAATAACTTTGACAATTTTTTATTTGGACATTGCCAAGTTTTAAGTAACACTTTACATATATTTAAATAACATCTATAACTTTTTCGTAACTGTTTTCCTTACAACAGATTTTTTAAAAGAAAGAATAAAATACAAGGTTTTTATGTAATAACCCATTTTAGTACATGTACTTTAAATACAAGGTTTTTATTTATAACCTGTTTCAGTACATTGCCTTTAACCTAACTATGGTAAGGTTTTGTCTTGGCCTTGGCTCGTGACTATGTTTCATTAATTCGTGACTATATTTCATTCACTCGTGACTATCTTTCATTGGCTTTTGCTCTGCACTTGACTCTTTCAATGAGTGAACTTTTCAGGCTTGATCTTTGATTGTTTCTCAATCTTATTATTCGCCTTCTTAATACACGTGTCTACATATATTATATAGTCCCCCAAGTGTTTAAGTGTTAAAGTATGAAGTCTCGAGCACTTGATTGTTCCTCTTATTTTGGTCCATTTCCTATAAAAGGATAAACATACAGGACTCAGAGGAGCAATTATAGATGAAGACTGCTTAACCCGTATCAATTTCTATCAGAATAGTTGTAACCCTAGATCGGGAATTTTAATTTATTCCACGTGTCTTGCAGGCCGTGATTCATTATTTAGTACGGGCTAGCTTTTTGCCTATCATCTAAAATCGTTACTAAAATTTTAACAATTCAAAAATAGAATTTTAAAATGAAGATACATGACCGTGGGTATTCTTTTAGAAATAGTATCTCTTCAGGTGAACGACATTCCAATGTGAAGGTAATATTTTGTCATCCATAGTATCCAGCTCGTATTCTCCTTTTTCCCGCAATACCACGAATCATGTAAGGTCCTTCCCAAGTTGGACTTAATTTTCCCGTATTATCCGTCTTCGTAGATTGAAAAACTTTCTTGAGTACAAAGTCTCCAATCTTGAAGTATCTTAATCGTACCTTTCGATTGTAATATCGGTCAATGACTTGTTTTTGTGTTGCCATTCTTATCAATGCAACTTCTCTTCTTCCTTCAAGCAAGTCAAGTTTTATGCGCATTTCCTCTTCATTAGTTTCTTCTGACGCCTGTGTATACCTCGTTCTTGGTTCCCCTATCCCAACAGGAATTGAAGCTTCAGCCCCGTACACCAATGAAAATGGTGTTTCACCTATGCTTGTTTTTGTTGTTGTGCGATATTCCCATAAAACACCAGGTAGCACTTCTGGCTAATTGCCTTTAGATTCTTCTAATCATTTTTTCAAATTGTTGATAATGACTTTATTTGTTGATTCAGCTTGTCCATTTCCTACCGGATGGTAAGGCGTGGACGTAATCTTTTTGATTTGCCAGCTTTGTAAAAATTCTATAATTTGAGTGCCTATAAATTGTGGGTCGTTATCACACACGATTTCTTTTGGTACACCGAATCGACATATGATATTTCATCAAATGTAATCATTGACTTCTTTTTCTCGTACCTATTTAAATGCTCCTGCTTCTACCCATTTGTAAAGTAATCAGTGAGTACAAGTAGGAAATTTACCTGTCCCTTTGGTTGTGGTAATGGTCCCACGATATCCATTCCCCACTTCATAAAAGGGCATGGTGCAATGACCGGATGTAATAGTTCCACAGGTCTATGCATGTTGTTTCCATATCTTTGGAACTTATCACATTTAGCCACAAAATTCTCTGCTTCTTCTTCCATTTTAGGCCAATAATAGCATGTTCTAATCATGGTTCTTACCAGTGATATTCCTCCTACGTGATTTCCATAATGCCCCTCGTGTATATCTCTCATTAAATATTCTGTTTGAGAAGGTCTGAGGCATCTTGCTTAGGGGCCACCGAACATCTTTCGATAAAGATTACCTTGCTTTAAATAATATCGTTCAGCCTTTTTCCGAAGCGCGTGGGCTTTTTTCCTATCTTCAGGGACAGTACCATACTACAAAAAAGCGAAAATCTCGTTTCTCCAATCCCAAGTTAAGTTATTGAAATTTACCTCATTTTTGTCTAGATCGAGTACTGAATGAAACAAATGAATTATAGAAACATTTTCATTGCTTGCCACGTCTGCTGCAGATGCGAGATTAGCTAGGGCATCTGCTTCGATATTTTCATATCTTGGTATCTGTGTGACTTTCCAGGCTTGAAATTGTCTAATAAAATCTCGTAACTTTTCCAAGTATTTCTACTTTCGTGCTTCCCTGGCTGTATAAGTCCCCAGTATTTGGTTAACCACGAGCTGCGAATCGCTTTTGATTACAATTTGATTAATGCCAAGTTCTCGTGCTAGTTCCAAACCTGCAATCACAGCTTCATACTCTACCTCATTGTTAGTTATAGAATGACATTTTATGGGTTGACGAATGGTTTCACCCACAGGTGGAACCAAAACATTTCCTAAGCTTGCTCCCTTCACATTAGATGAGCCATCAACAAACAAGGTCTAAATTCCTGGATTAGACCCGTTGAACACCTATAATTCTTTTTCCGCTTCTAATTGCATCTCTTGGCTAAAATCAGCTAAAAAAGCTGCTAATACTTGAGATTTTATCGCGGTTCTAGATTGGTATGTGATATCATATTCACTTAGTTCTATAGCCCATTTAGCTAACCCACCAGACAACTCATGTTTGTGTAATATGTTGTGTAATGGATAAGCAGTTTCTACGATAATAGGATAACATTGAAAATAAGGTCTTAGCTTTCTAGATGCCATGATTAGTGCAAGTGCAAGCTTTTCTAATTGAGCATACCGCGTCTCCGCATCTAATAATGATTTACTGACATAATAAATTGGAGACTGTTTACCTTAGTCTTCACGAACTAAAATAGCACTTACCACTACTTCTGAGACAGCAAGATAGATGAGCAATCTTTCTCTAACCTTTGGTTTTGTGAGCAACGGTGGATTGGACAGGTATGTATTCAAATTTTTGAGAACCTATTGACACTCCTCAGTCCATTCGAGCTGATCTTGCTTTTTAAGAGCTGAAAAGAATTTAAAGCACTTTTCTGATGATTTGGAAATAAATCTCCCCAAAGCTGCAATTCTTCCTGTCAACCTCTGTACTTTTTTTTTCTCTGTAAGTACATCAGAGATTTCTTCAATGGCTTTAATGTGCGCTGGATTCACCTCAATACCACGGTTAGAAACAAGAAAACCTAAAAACTTGCCTGATGTAACATCGATTGCACATTTCTCAGGGTTTAATTTCATATTGAATTTCTGCAATATCTGAAACGTATCCGATAAGTAGGATATATGATCCCCCAAATGTTGAGTTTTAACGAGCATATCTTCTATATAGACCTCCATAGTTTTTCCCAGGTGTTTCTGGAACATTTTGGTCACCAGTCTTTGATACGTTGCACCAGCATTTTTTAGGCCAAAAGGCATTACTTTATAGCAGTAAGTCCCCCTGTAAGTTATAAACAAAGTTTTTTCTTCATCTAAAGGATCCATTTTAATCTGGTTATATCCTGAATATGCATCTAAAAAGCTTAACAACTCATGTCCTACTGTAGCATCAATTAGTTGATCTATATGTGGTAATGGAAAAGAGTCTTTGGGACAAGCTTTTTTAAGGTCTATGTAATCTACACAAACTCGCCACTTTACATTCTTTTTAGGTACCACAATAGTATTGGCTAACCAATTAGGATACTTTACCTCGCGGATAGACCTAATTTTTAGTAATTTTTGGACCTCATCTTGAATCACTTGATTTTTGAAAGCTCCTTGCTTTCTCTTTTTTTTTTTTTTGACAGGTGGATATGGGGGGTCATCATTTAACTTGTGAGTCATTACCTCCAGTGGTATTCCTGTCATATCAGAATGGGACCAAGCAAAACAATCCACGTTAGTTTTCAAAAATTCAATAAAATTACCTTTCATATCCTGGCTTAGATTGGCCCCAACGTAGACTTTCCTTTCAGGCCATTGTCTGAATAGTACTACAGCCTCCAGCTCTTCAATCTTTGTTTTGATATTTTCATTTTCCTCTGGTTCTTGAATGAAATCAGGCCTTGAGTCCACATCTGTTTGTTCTTGTTCAGTTGAGGTTTGTGCCTCAACTGGATTCTGTAACTGCTATTTTTCTTCATTCCTCATACTTGAATCTGCCACGGAGTTGACACTCCTGGATGTCTATTGATCTCCACGAATTTTATGTATTCCCCATGGTGATGGAAATTTAATAACTTGATATAAGGTTGACGGAACAACGTCCATCTCGTGGATCCACGGTCCTCCGAGAATCATATTGTGAGCTATCTCTATCTCTACCACCTGAAATTTTGTATCCTTGACGACCCTTTCTGTGAATGTTTGTAAGTATTACCTCACCTTTCGTCATGACGCTGGAGTTGTCGAACCCAGACAAAGTATGTGCCTTGGGTACTAATTTAGCTTTAGCTTGCATCTCGTGTAGAACTCGTAGCAGAATAATGTTCACAGAGCTACTTGGATCAATCAAAACTCATTTCACATTAGTGTCATGTACAAGTAAAGATATTACCAGTGCATCGTTATGTGGAGTTAATACGCCATCCGCATCTGCATTATCAAACGTAATGCTTTTTTCTTCTAAGACATGTCGCACCTGCTTCCCGTGGGTAATCATGACTTTAGATACTTTATTTGTTGTTGTGTACGTCACGTCATTAATCTTTTCACCCCGCTTATAACATTAACGGTCCTTTTTGGAGAAGGTGGTTTAGGGAGCTCCTGCCTATTCTTCATGTATGCTTGCTTACCTTTCTCGCTGAATAACTCGGTGAGATATCCTTGCTTCAACAGATGATCAACTTCACCCTGTAGCAATCTACAATCTACCTTTTTATGACCACGATCGTTGTGAAATACGCACCAATGTTTGGGATTGCATCTGTTTGGATTTGACCTCATTTCTTTTAGCCACCGCACCTTATCACTCATGCTTCTTAAAACAGCTACGAGCTTGGAAGTGCTTACATTAAAATTATAACCGCCAAATCGTGCCTTCAAGTTTCTATTATCATCTTGTGACTCTCGCGTGTTGCGATCATTTCCATACCTCGATGATGAGCCCGATTCTCTTTTTCTAGATCTATGATCGTACCTTGAATAATCATGCTTTGACCGTGAATCTTTTCCAGCTGGGCCCATATATGGTTCGTACCTATTTTTACCGGACCTTTTTCTGTTTCCGCCCGTCTTGAACTCACCTTTTATTATTTTTGAGACCGTGAGATAATTTCTTCTTTGATCCTTAACTTTGTGCTATACCTATTGTAGACGTCATCCCATGTCGTTGCTGGGAATTCACGAAGACTTTGCTTGATTCGCCTCGTGGCTTCTGAGCTTTTTTCATTCAAATTATTAGTGAAATCTATGGCTGTCCAATTATCTAGTACACGTGGTAACGTCATTCTTTCACGCTGGAACCTATCCACGAACTCTCTAAAAAACTTGGAGTCCTCTTATTTGATTTTGAAAATATCCTCCATTCTCTTTTCGACTTTTTTAGCTCCCTAATGTGCTTTGATAAATGAATCTGCAAGCTCAGCAAAAGAATTTATGAAATTTTTGGGTAAAAGAGAATACCATGTTAATGCTCCCTTAGTGAGTGTTTCGCCGAATTTTTTGACCAATACTGATTCAATTTCTTGTTTGGTCAAATTGTTGCCTTTTATTCTAGTTGTGAATGCAATAACGTGGTCTCGTGGATCAGTTGTTCCATCGTATTTTGGGATATAAGGCACTTTGAACTTCTTTGGAATTGGTAGAGGAGCAGCACTTGGCTTCCAAGGTTGCTGTGAATATTTCTCCATATCTATTCCTTTGATTACAGGCGGTACTCCATGTATTTGCTCTATGCGGTCTCTTTGTTCCTTGAGCTGTTTCTGCAATGTTAGAACTAAATTTTGTAAATCGAAATTGACTAAATTACCTGGTTCTCTCTTTCGTGACTCACTAGGGATCCCGCCACTGCCTGAATTAACAAGCCCAGAACGAGGGTTTTCCAAAGTGTTCGTATTTGGAATTGGTATTGATGGTGCAACAGGTAATTGGCTAGCAAAAGCCTCAAGAGCTTTATTGACCTGTTGAGTGATCAGCTTCTGCAAAGCATCATTGATAACTTCATCGTTGTCAAATTGAGCATTTGCATTTGAGTGAGATCCATCAGGAGTTCCTTCTCTAGACCGCCGAGGAGAAATTTATGGAGAAGGGATCGGAGTGTGAACATCTTGTGGGTCCCCTTGGAGTTGATGGTTTCCTTGGTTTCCTTGGGTGTTATCGTTAACATTTGGCAGGATTGTTGATGTAACAAAATAGGTAAGGTTAATAAAGAATAGATTATCAGATTCCCGGTAACGGAACCAATTTGTTTAACCAAAAAATAAAATTTCGGTCAAAGCTTTATTTTTAGAAGAACTCGGGTTACTGATAATCAAAAATACACAAAAGAAATTGATTTTGATAACAATACGATAGATACCAGAAAGCAAAGTAAATCAATACATTCAATTGATACTCCGTGTCCCCACAAATGATCAGTCTTCTCCCTTTTATAGCTATTTCTAAGTTATACGTTTTGCCTTTGTCATAATAAGGTCATGATTATGGACGACTAAAGGCATTAAATGCTACGTTACATAATTATTATAATTTAATACGGATTCTCTAACGCTTTCAGTATTTAATGCTTATTAAATACTGAATCTGGGCTCTCTTGTGTTGTCAGGTTCATTCTTCTCAGCTTTTAGACTTAAATAGGTACGAGCGTCGAGTCTTTTTGAATATCTTCTCGTGCCTATTCTTGTACTTCCGCTCGTATCTGTTGCAACTCGTGCCTCCTTGCTTACCACCATTCTTTAACCATCCTTCGTGTCATGACACGTCATCTTTCATTCTCTTCAATATGTAAACTCAATTTTTCCCAATATATTCATAATATATATACTTTTGAATCATTTGATTGAACTCTACATTTTGTATATCGTATATCATATTTGAGACTTAAATATTAAAAGTTGTAGTCTCCTATATAAGATTTTTTTCCAATGGCACCGAACCACAAACTTTTTACGAGCCTTTTAGTCCTTGTAGAGATTCTATACAATTTTTATTTTGTATAATGGTGTCCAGAAATGATTTTAATTGGAGAAACATAATTAGTGAAGATTTATAGTCTATTCTAAAAAAATTCGGGATTGAGATGTAACAGACACTGTTGTTGCCACTACAACAATTATGGTCTAACGCCACACTAGTTTTAGACAAATCAATCCAATCATCTTCAAGGGAAGATCTGAACATTTCACATAGTATTGCAAGTAAAGGACAAATTAAACAAAGGTCAATTCAATTGGAGGAGCCCATTCAAAAGCAAGGAACGAGTAAATTACCTGTGCCCACATCCATGATCCAATCATCTGCAAAGGTAGATCCTAACACTTTACATATGTTTAAAAGATCACAAGGTGATATTCAGGAGCTACAAAATTGCAAAGTGGTAAAGATAAACCCAGTCCTACCGTCGACGGGTGTTAATCAATTTCTAAAAAAATATGGGATACAAGTCGGTGGTGAAAAACATCCTGATAATCACCCAGAAAATGAAGTCAGATTTATGTCCTCTCCTATTATTGATGAGCGTGAAATAGAATTGGATAATTTTGCTGCACAAGATGAAGTTGGTGACGATGAATTTATTGGAGTTGAGGAGATGAACATTGATGGTGCTGTAGGTGGTAAGTCTTAAACCTTATAATTATTCTACATATTTTGATTTTTTTTCTTCTTATGTCTTGCTTGTTGTAAACACGTAATTTTTGCACTATATGAGAATTACTCCTAAAAAATTCAAAATAAAATAATTTTGGGTTGTGTGCAATTTTGAGATTTTTCGTGGCATTTTTGGGTAATTGTTTGTATTTGTCGGTGCGTGTTTATTTGTTTCAATTAAGGAAAATACAAAATACATCGCATTTTGCATGTAGAATTTAATCCTATAATTAGGAGTAATTAAGTCTGCTTTACAAAAAGAAAAAATCACAAAAATATGCGTTTATTCTATTTTTGTCATTTAAATGTGTCATTGTGTGATTTTATTTTTAATTAAATATTTTAACTTGTGCATTAATTGTTGTTGAAGGTTAATTAATGTGTTGTAGTTGAATTTTGGTTTTACAATTTATTTAGAATTTTGTTACATTTGTTAATTAAAAGAAGAA
>MU772561.1:9087-25215 GCA_026770625.1 Nicotiana glauca | reverse complement strand
CAGGCCGTCGATCTCGCTTGATCGAACGGCCAAGATCAATCCCCCCTTCCACTATATAATCTTAATATCTCACCCCAGCCCCCCAATCCAAACACCCCCCCCATCTCTCCCCTTCGTCTCTCAAACCTCGTCTCTTTCAGAGACGAGGAAACCCTAGATGCCCCCGTATCCATTCGCCTGAAAACCCAGCGGCGCCGGCTCCGATGCCCACGAAACTAACACCATTTAAGCTTCTAACCATCCCCAATCCGATTCTAGTAACCGTTTGTTTTGAATCTTCCCCGAACGTCTCGAATCTTCATTTGAAGATTCAAGCAGAACTCGACCCTACCCCAACCAAGCCCAAACTCACACCAGACATCCCCCAAACCTCCTTTGTTACCAAGCCAATGTTGGTTTGGCTCGAACCTGGCCAGAAACGTTCGAACCACCAATCGAATGTAAGAACCCTAGAAAGTCCAAACCATGGATTCTGTCCGAATTAAAGGAAGATTTGGGGTCTAATAGACCTTAGTCGAAGTGTTCTCAGTTGAGAACACTCGATTAAGGTCCGTTCGACCTCAAAGTGTTCAAGTCTGAGTTCAAACCTGGGTCGTCTAGATTCTGAGTTCCTGAGGTATTTTTCCCTTCCTTTGTTCTGTTTTGTGTTTATATCTGTCTATTTGTTTAGTTTAGTTTTATTGATATTTCAATTTTGTTTGTCGATTGTTCTGTTCTTCTCCAACATGACCTTTTATTTGGTCTAGTCTTTCTTCTGTTCATAGTCGAGTATATGTTTAGCCATGTAGTCGATTAGAATATGTTTGGTAGAGTAATTAGTTTCATGATAGTTCCCTGTTTTTTTCAAAACCACATAAGTCACATGGATTGTTCTTTTTGATTCTGTTGGTTTGTTATTAATTGTATATATGCAATCGATTAAATAAGTGTCGTCAATTAAATTAGCTTGAAAATTTGAAGAAAGCATGATAATGGGCCATTTTTGTTCATTCCTATATGATTACCGGCCTGTTTCCTTTTCTGTATTAAAATTGTATTGAGGTGAACCTGTGGATGTTCAGTTTTGATCACTTCATTGGGTTTGAGTTGATCAGGATTGGTTCCCAATATGATCAGCTCATCCCCTTTGATTGATATTTTCCTGAGTTTGATCTTGACCTTCTGCTTTGAATCACTGCCTGAATTAAGACTAGGATTGGTTATAGCTGTGTAGTTATTTAGGTGATTAGCAACCAGTGTTAGTTATAATTATTAGAGATTTAAATACAGATTGCCAAGAGTCAGGGTAGGACAGTAATTCAGGGGTTTTAAGGGGTAATTTTGGGTTTTAACAGAATTAATTAGAATTAACTTAAGGGGGTCTGTCAAATTAGTTAATAAATACCCTTAGTTTAATATTAATGGGGGAACATAACATAATAGCTTGGAAATTAATAAGAATAGTCTAATGCACCCATGAATCTCGAATGAAACAATACGGAACCAAGAGTGGGGAGCATGAATTAAAATAAGAACAAGGCACTAGGAGTGGGGAGTATGGGCAGAATTAAAGTCTGGGTAGTTCAAGGCAAACAACAGGTCTGTTTTGGTTATAAATAGAAGGAATTTTGATAGAATAGGGGCTGGCTTTTAATCAAGGGAAGTCAGAGAGAAAGAGTGAAAAAAATAGGCTGGGCTTTTACCTAAAAGAGTTCAGTAATTGAGAGTTAAAAAGAGGCTGGATTTTGAGTACTAAGAATTCAGTTAGAAAGTTGAAATAGGTTGGTCTTTCAAAAAAAAAAGGGGGTCAATAGCCTGAGAGTTAAAAACTGAAAGTGAAGTCTCTTTTGTCATTTAAAATCAGTACTAGCTTGCTACTGTTTCCTTGAAGCTTCAAGCTTCCTTTTATTTGAGTGTTTGAAAACCAGAAAACTACGGTTCTATTGCTTCTGGTTCACTCTTTTGCTGCCTGTGATTGCTGTTGGTATTTCTGGGGTTTCATTTGGCTTGTTTCTTGAGTTTGGTTGGTCATTTGGTTATTGTTCCACTGGTTGTTGCTGGAATTTGTCCTGCTGGTTTCCAAATCTATTACTGGGTTATTGCATTACTGCTTTGCGGATTGTTACTGTGCTGTATTATTACTACTGCTGCTGATTCTCACCTTCCTCTTCTCTTGTTTCCAATACCAGGTACACAACTGATACACTAGCTATTGTAAGCTGAAAATATGGAAGCATGAACGCATATAAAATGGAAGTGGAAGTTTCAATTTACCTTGTCCTTTTTTTTTCACTAATTGTATTGAGTCCATCTTACATATTAGTGTTCTGTAGACTTCTGCCTGTAAAATGTATAACTAGACAGTCTCTCATAGTAGTTTAGTTCTGTGAACTTTCCATGTATGCTCTTAGTTAAAAGAAGGATGATGCCGTAATAAATAGTACTCTATTTATTTCAGTCTGGTTGTTAGGTAGTATATTTCAAATGCATGTCCAACATAATCAGGCCCGGTAAATTGTTTGGATTACTAGACATCTAAGTTATACCATTCAATTGTTGCCTTTCTAAAACTTGAAACAACATGTTTAATTAGATACCATTACTTTACATTTTCTGCAATACAAATTCTGAATGTGTAGGATAGCTTAACTAGGCCTCAACATTCGAATAAGATGGCACAGGTCCCATTTAGCATTACATACGTCGGACCTGGGCTCATGTTGGCAAACGGACTGCCCATATGCACGTTTATATTCTGATTTAACAAACCATTTTCGGAACCCGACTATAACAATTCTTGAGCATGTAAATTAATTAGGATCTTTTCTTCTTTCATTTCTAGAGACGCCTAATAGAAAAATGTTAGTGACTTTAGGATGATCCTTTTAAATAAATGAGATGAGCCTCGCCAAATAAAAATGCACAAGCTGTGGGGCCCTCCATAAATGGACATAATAATTGGATAGACTTCGGGATCGGCCGCTTAGTGAACTTCACGGTTTTTCCGCAAAATAACAATGCGTTAGTCTCTTTAGGCGCGTACTTTAAACAACCTTACTTTCTTAAACCCGGGTGCACATTTATGTGACCTAAATCCAAATCTCAACGAAGTTGAAATGTGTCGATAATCACGGGTACATTGATTGTGATGTGGTTCGAGATGCATTTTCATGACGTAATTCTGTTTAAAAATAATGAGTGAGACGAGCCTCGACAAACGAAAAATACATAAACTACGGGGCCCTCTATACACGTTTTACTTAGACTTCGGGATGGGCCGTTTAGCAAAATTTCACGGCCTTACCCAACATAATGATACGCTAGCCGCTCTAGGCGCGCCTTTAATAAATTACTTTCTTAAACTGGGGTGCACATTTATGTGACCCAAATCTAAATCTCAACGGAGTCGAAATGTGTCGACAACCACGTGTACATTGATGTGACGTGGTTTGAGATACGTTTTCACAACGTTGCAGTTCTTTGTAAAAATAATAATAATAACATGTAAAAGCGGTGAAGAGTTAAAACTTGCATATAGGTCCATAATTGCTAAAAATCAGATAAAAAAGCCGGATATGACAGTTGAGCGACCGTGCTAGAACCACGAAACTCGGGAATGCCTAACACCTTCTCCTGGGTTAACAGAATTCCTTATCCAGATTTCTGATTCGCAGAATGTAATATGGAATCAACATTTTCCTCGATTCGGGACTCAAACCAGTGACTTGGGACACCATAAATCTCTCAAGTGGCGATTCTAACTTTTAATAATAAGTCCCGTTTCGATTGTCCTTTAATTGGAAAAACTCCCCTTTACCACGCCCCTCGTAGGGTGAGGGTGCGGAAAAAGGAGGTGTGACACTTGTTATATCAATCTAGGGACATCAGAGAAAAAAAGAGTTCGAGGGAAAACAACATGTAAGAATATTCATGCAAGAAGTTTTGAAGAAAGAGAGGAGGTGACATTTGATAAAGGACAAGCAATTGGACCAACTGACAAGAGAGTGTCTGATTTGACCACCTTTTTAGGAACGATTGCAAGGAATCCAAGATTTATCCCCTTGGTACATACTAGTTGTCATGCCGTGTCAAAGGATAGTAAGCAACAGATATGGTAATATGTCAATGTAAGTATAATTAATGTTTCAATTATATATTTTTTGTATTTTTCCTACTAATGTTGTGTCAAAGGATATTATGTTTGTGTGTTGTTTTGCAGTCCAAGTTCTTAATTCCAGGTGAAGGAGAGAAGTGGGTAATGACTGGTCTTCGTGATGCTTGGAAGCGACACAAGAGAAATATTAAGATGAAATATTTTGATAAAAATTTTACTATTGACGAAATGCTACAAAATCGTCCCAATGAGATACCCGAAATTTAATTTTGTCAATTCATTGAGTATTGGGATGATGAAGGTGTCCAAGTAAGATTAAACCGTGCATTTCTATATTTTCTACCCATTGTTGAAGTATGCTACACATAGCATTTCTACATTTCTATTGTTAGCAACATGTATATTGTTTCCTTTTTGGTTTATTAATTAATATGCTTCTTTTGTTGTTAGGCTATATGCCAATTAAATTCTGAAAATAGGAAAAAACAAAAGTGGAGGCATCGAATGGGACCTATTAATTTTGCAAGAGTGCGTGTGGCATTGGTAATATTTAGTCGACACTTTGTAATCTGACTTTTATTTCTTTTTGTACTTTGTCAGAACACAGTGATGTTTTTTTTATATCTTCTTTGATGTAATTTGTAGCGTGCAACCTAAGAGAACAACGAGGAACCATCAAAGTCTGAAATGTTTATTACAACTCGTACAAAGAAAGGGAAGAAAGTTCATACGGATACTCAAGTTGCAATAGTAAGTTATCCTATTGTTATGAACCAAAGAGTTTATTTTGTATCCTTTGATTTCCTTTCTATTCCATTGTCCTTAGATTTAACATCCTTTGTTCCAGTAACTTATACAGCAGTTTCCCTGTTGCTGCTGAAATTTTCAACTTGCCCAATCTAACAGTAGGTCAATCACCATTCACCTCTTGTTTTCAAGTACATTGTGTTGGTGGGCGCGAAGATAAATCATTTGATCCTACTTGGTGAATGGTGAAGACTTCTGACACCAATATTTCTGGTACAAAGTACCAGCAACCAAGCAGAAAGTTAAATTCTTCTTTCTTTGAATGAATTAATATTGCATAAATTAGTTTTTCCTGATAAAACCTAAAGAGGACTAGAGTTATTCAAGAGTTCAACTTCTTACCTTATATTATGTCATTTATACAAGTACTATTCTATAGCATGTTAAAGTAGGCTGAAAATTCATTAGAGTTGTTGTTGAATATAACTTAAATCCACTTAATTTGATTGTTGATCTGCTATATTGCAGCACTCAGGAGTCCTTCATATAGCCCTAGGTTGTTGATCTTCTCTATGCTAGATTAGTAAGAAATCCCTGGTTGACTTAGGCATAGTTCTGTTAACCCCAAAATATTGAATAAGAAGCTCCAGATCTGGGCGGTGAAGCTGCAGAAGGAAAAGGTGATTGCATATTAATTTTTCTCCTCACTGAGGGCACACCTGTTACATATACTAAGACCTTCACTTTTGTTCCTCTGAGAAGCACTTTTGTTGTTCCTTTAGGGATGCTGTTTAGCACAACACCAACTGCCAAACTACTTCCATCCACCACCTTGATCTTTATTTTAGGGTGCCTCTCTATGAAAATTTCTCCATTTCTATTAAGTTCCTCACCCTCTAAATTAAGATCATGCTTATTAAGCGAAAAACTAGAAATCAACTCGCGTCAAGCAATGCTTAAAAAATAAGGTAGTGTCCTGCTATATATAATAAATTAAAGTACTCAAATAAAATAAAAATCAGTCTCCTTATCTGTGTATATTTGTTAAATTCATTCAAGAAATCAACTCACGTCAAGCAATACTATTGAAGAGAAAAACTAGGTGCACTTTGACTTGCCTGGTTTAGAAGGCCAAGACTTAAGACCTTGACACATTTTTCTTCTGCTTGTAATATAGAATCCTCTATCAAGCTGTTACTAGCTTGTGATTGCCAATTCAACAAGTACTGCCCATTAAAAAAATTAGCACTATCTCAGAAGAAATAAAAATAACTATAATCTGAAATTGAAAATTATTCCATTATGTATTATAACCTGTAAATTGTATCTTGGTATGGACCAAGATTGAAATTTAAACTTTTCCAAGTTATTTCTCTCCAAAATGAAAGTGCGTCCATAGATACAGTTGGTGATCATAGTCCACAAAGTGACAGGCCACATGAACCAAATGTACTATTTTTTTGTTTTGAGGCATTGAGGCCAATGAGGAGAATCCTAGCCTGAGATGGTAAATGGATTATGGGGTTGTCAAATGTGTCAAATGTACCACATCTGTTGAATCTTCTTGCCTTTTTAGTGATTTTTTATATAATGAATCGGTAGACTTGTCCAGGGTCCTATAGATGTAGTCATAGAATGGCATAAAGAGCGAACAATTTGTTCGAAATTGAGTATGGTAGAGGGAGTGAAACCTGATAAATCAATGTCATGAAACCTAATATAATTCTTATATGTTAAGCTCGCTTCTTTGGCCAACGGCCAAATGAAGCACTCTACCTTCGGAGGGGCTTTGTTTTTTCAGATGCACTGCAATTGCCAATTAGTATTGAGTGTAATTGAGTTGCTGGGTATGTTAGCCTAATTTTACGGAGAATATCTTTTCCAAGTGACTCTGCTGATCAGTGAAGCAGGATTAGGTTGAGGAGGTGGAAGGATGCTCAGCTGAAGAAACAGTGAACAAAAGCTATCCATTTCCCAGTTATTGGTGTTTTCTTGAGAATGATGTCCCAACTCTGCTCTGTGTTGTTGTTCGAATCTCCGAGATAGAAGCTTCAATATTTTCTACAAGTCTAAATAGGGTTGGATGCTGGTATCTTAAAAAGGAGTGACACAGCCATGCATCTTGCCAAAATTTTACCTTCCTGCCATCCTGGATCTGAAATGAAATGTTGGCTATAAATGGTGGTTCACAAAGTGATGTATTAAGGCAAAAGCTGGTTCACAGTAGGTCAGTAGGTCAATCAATATCTGGTCCAAGGTTTAAATAAGATTAAACCGGATTAATCAGATTAATAGGAAATTTCATAGGTGGTATATCTGGTTCAACTAAACTTTTCCTGCCGACTTTGTGTTAGATGAGACCTCTTCATTCATATTAAGATGTCAAATACCTAAGTTGTCTTATATTGCATTATCTGAAGCAAAGGAAATATTTTGCAGGCTATCGCTATTTGGTACTTTTATTTAATCTGACGTGACTTGCTAAAACTTATTTTAGTGTTCGATCTATCTTGACTTGTAAGTGATGTGTACTAATATTTGTTTGACAGTCTGAACTTCAGAATCTCCAAAGTTCTGGAGAAACAGCAGATGATGCATTTACGGCTGTATTTGGAAAGGAGCAGCTTGGTCGAGTTAGATGCTATGGTAGATCGGTGACGACAAGCTCTCTAAAAAAAGATGAAGAAATCACCAAGCTTAAACAAAAGCATGTCAACGAAATAACTTCGCTGAAGGAAGAAATGAAGGAAATGATGAGGGAAGAAATGCGGTGTTATTTTAGTCAATTGGTGAAAAATAACTCTGGACTAGATTTTCATGATATACAAGGGTGTGTTGCATCTAATATTCCTTCACCGGTTGATGCAAGTAGTGCACGAGCTATGAGAGGCAAAAATCTACAATATTCTTCTGGCTCAACTCATGCCCCGAATATTGAAAAGGTATTTATATTTTACAATTTCAAAAACTACCTCAATCTTAAGTAACTTACAAAATCATACTTTCTATAAGTGTGTGATAGGAAACTTAATCTATTGCCATGACTAAGATTCTAGGGGTCATAATATTTGAAAGTAGACTATAGAAAAAATATTTGCAAGTTGGTTATTGGTATCTCAATAGGTATTTTGTTTCTTTGAGGAGATCATTTTGGAACAGTGTTATCTATAAATATTTTGAGTTGATGTATAATTATTTCTTAATACGTACACAAGGTGTAATGCAATGATTTGAGGCACAAAAAGAAAATATCAAAGATTTGCATTTGACAAGAGTATTCCAATCCTTTTGAAGGGTCTGTAAATCTTAATAGAAGAAAATGATACACCTTCTCTCCCATTCTAAGGACTCCTGTTATGGAACAGGTTGTTCATTTTTATTCAGAGATACATTACATGAAAGACATCAAAAGACGTGAGGCTAGCTGTAGAAACGATAATAAAGAGACATGACTAGTTATATTATGAAATTAAAATAAAGAAAATATTGTCTTCATATATAAAGGAATAGGGTACGTGACCCTCAATTGACTGGAGCTACATAGATTATAACACATTTTATAACTCGTCACATGTGACCAGAGTAATCTTCTATTAATTACATTAGGATTTTCAGGCTTTCTTTTGAACCTTGTTCTCGTTACAAGCATTTCTTCCTAATTTTTTCATTTTGAATGTGTAGAAAAATACAGGTGATGCAATTGGAAATGGTGGCCACAAATCAATTTGAATCATTAAAGTGAATGGTGAAGACCTTTTGAACAAGATGTTTATTTTTGTTGACACTAAATATGAGTACATTTGGTTTTGTAGAGGTCTTTGCTAGTGAACTTCTTGAACCAACATTGCTTTAATACTATAGATAGTACACAAAGTGTGTTTCTTTTGTTGAAATTTATTTCAAGTATATGCATTTGAATTATTTTTATTCTATTACTTATCATTTAAATTAATGATTCATATATATATATATATATATATGTGTGTGTGTGTGTATTTGTATGTGTGAGAACTTGATGCAAACAAATATAGTTTTTTAACCACAAAATTGTGGCTAATATAAGTATTTTGTAAAATAATTTTGTAGTGTAGACAAAATCATCACGCTTAGAAAGTGTGGCCATAGGGAATGTCAATCTGGCATTATTAATGATAAATGTTGTTCTAGAAGCCACACTTCTAAGCGTAGCCTATAACGTGATAATGATCACGCTTTATAAGTGTAGTCTTATGTCACAAAATCGTGGCTATATCAGAAAATATAAGTGTGGCCTTTGTACGCTTTAGGCCACCCTCCAAAAAGCATTGCCTAAAGCCGTAAAGTGTTGCATTTGCCGAAATGCTACACTTCTTGGCATCTTAGGTCACACTTCTCCGGGGTGGTCGTAGGCCAAAAATGCTGTAGTATGCTAGCAAATCACCAAATCAAAACTCAGTTTAATAACTCTCTAGACAGCACGATAATAGGAAAAAGACCTTTATATATAGGCAATATTTTACTAAAACTAAAGCCTGCACAAACTCAAAGTGGCTCTTTTTAAAAAGTGGTCTTTGAGAAGATTGTTTGACTTTTGAGAAAGCAGTTTTCCAGTTTATTGATAAATGCGCCGTTAATCTCTGTTTTGCTGTCGAGTCTTAAAAGTTGATATTAAGAAGGCAGCTTCCTAATTCTTGCATGTACATTGAACCAATCTCGTATTCTAAAAACCCTAATATTTAGAACCAGCAAATCGTGATGATGATGGATCTTTGATAATGATAAAAACCATAATGACGATGCATGTGAGCTAATGTATAAGATATTCCTATTCTTATTAAGCTTTGCCTTTTAAACATACTAACCATCATCATTGTTCAATGGCCCTCTCCCTCTGAGCAAATTAAATTGATTTAACTGCGTTCCTTTTTAATCTTTTGGTTTGTTATTCAGTATTCGTTATTTGTATTGGTATCCAACTAATCTGAAATTGCGTTGTGTAAGGCTTATTAAAGGGAAACCTGTCCCTGCCATAATTTTTTTCATTCTTATGGGTCGAACTCGAGACATCTAATTAATAATAGAGAAATTATATTTGATCACCAAATCCTTGGTGGTGAGTTTACTGCATTCACTGCCACTGCGTTGTCCATTGATGTGGTTTATATGTGTGAAACACTAGAAATAGTGATATATGAACCAAATAGCCAACAAAAACCTTATGCAAAATTACACTATTTAAATCAACCTTCAGCAGAACCATAGTTTCATGTTAAGCTTATTGGATAAAATTAGAGCCGTCAATATGGGTTTGGCCTATTGGACCGGCCCAGCTCAGCCCGTGATTTAGCAGGGTTGGGCTAGAATTTTTTGAGCTCATTTAAACACGAGGTTTTTAAGCCCGGCTCGAGTAAGCCCGTGGCCCGTGAGGCTGGGTTGGGCCGGCCCGTGGGCCTAATAAATATACGTATTTTAAATATATAAAATATAAAAAGTATGACACAAAAATAACAAGAAGAGTATCACAAGCTTAAAGTTTATTAAGATCATCATATTAAAAGATCAAAGTCTTAAAATGTTAATTAGTTTTAAAAATTTGTAATTATTCTTAATATTTAACTAATTAATATTGCAAACGAATTGAAGATGTAGATGAAAGTGAAGATGTTAAGACAACCTTCTCACAAGCGGATTCAAATGTATTTGATGAAGATAATGTGTTAGATATCCCATAAGTGTCATGGATGTTTTCTTGAATAGTTTGTTTTGAGTTTTGACTTTTAGTGAATGAAATAATCTTGTTTTTACTTTTTTTTAGTGTTTATTACTCCCTCCGTTCCAATTTATTTAACCTATTTAACTAGACACGAGATTAAGAAGAAAAAAAAAAGACTTTTGAATTTTATAGTTCTAAACAAATCAAAAAAGAGTCCTAATTGTCGAGGCCAATTTCATAGAGATATTGTGCGAGTCCTAATGGTCCTAATTGTAGTTCTAGATAAAATGAGGCGATTTGTGTTCTATTTAACTTTTGTCATTGTTTTTCGGCAACTCTTTCTGTTTAGTTTACTAGGGGAACTTACTTTATTTGGTTACTAATTGTCGAGGCCAATTTCATAGAGATATTGTGCATACTAGTTTTAAATACATACACTTGAACTATTGACCAAATTCCTATTACATATTTTTTTTGGAGCGAAAATAATATTACACACTCAACCTTTTAAAAGTATATTTAATACATACCACTTTAGTATTTGATCATTTTTTCTCAACAAATGTATACCACGCACCAATAAATTCTGACACTTGTTATCAATTTAAAATAAAAGGAAAACAATTAAAAATGATACTCCATCTTCTTCATCTTAGTCTGTCGGAAATCCTGTCAAAGCAAAGCCAGAAACCTTGTATTTTCAACCACCAAAGTAATAAACACCCAAAAAAAACTTTCATTTTCACCCAAAAACAATAAATTTTCTTTCCATTTTCAAAATTCATGGCTGCCACAACAAACATGACAACCACCCACCTTTTCGAGCAAAAGATCTCAGACTCCTTCTCACCCAAATCCACCACAATAGAAACAATATTTTCATATTCAAACAAAAAGAGAGAAAAAAAGAACGAGTATAAGCTCCTTATAATTTGGATTGCTATACTCTAAGCTTGTAAATTTTTGCTCAATTTCAAGAATCCATTTGAGTTCCAAATCAACAGCATAAATCCCAACTAAATAATTCTTATAGTAAGGCGAGAGTATTTTAAATTTAAAATATCAGTTACACTTAAACGAAAAAAAATAAAAAAAGATGCTTCAAATGAGGAAAATGGCGTGTGGTGGTGTTGCTGAGGAAAATGAAGAAGGGAAAGAGAGTTCTAAACAAATAAAGGTTAAAAAAAAAAAGGATGAAAAAAGAAGAGAAGGGCCGGAGGTGGAGGTTGGCCGACGAAAAACAAGATAGAGATAGAGCGAGGGTGGGGAAGATGAGGAATTTGCTGACACGT
The DNA here is from genome assembly GCA_026770625.1 of Nicotiana glauca. Taxonomy (NCBI): domain Eukaryota; kingdom Viridiplantae; phylum Streptophyta; class Magnoliopsida; order Solanales; family Solanaceae; genus Nicotiana; species Nicotiana glauca. The sequence goes on along the minus strand of MU772561.1, from coordinate 13,391 downwards.
GGAATTAAATAAGTATTTAGACAGTATTTTAACTGGTATACGCACTTCTATCTTGGTGTTTTACGCATGCTAGGTCTTGGTCAAAGAAGTATGTCTTTGACACACTCTATAAAAGTTGGGTGTGTAAAAGGTTGCCCGTGAATGAAAGGTGTGTTATAAGGATTTGAATGTAAGGTCAACGGGTAAACTGTGTATTTTGCGAGCCTATACGAGAGAACAAAAAGAGATCCTTGGTCGTTGAAATAGATACATAGCTTCAAAGTACAATTAGGTATTAAATATTCATTCAATTAATCACATGGATGAGAAAATCATATGCTCCCTTACAATTTTATATATATATATATATATATATATATATATATATATATATATATATATATATATATATATATATATATATTAGTCTTTACGTACGTGCACGTAGATCTTTAGTCTATTATTTATATGAAGTAGAATTGCTGTAATACAATTTAATTATCTGGAAATTAAAAAATACACAATCTTCTAAATATATTAATATTTGAAATATTTATCACATAACAACTATATATATAGGCAAAATACTTATCACCCCTAAACTTGACACGGATTATTCGTTACAGCCTTAAACTATTCATGGTCTTAATTACCCCCTCGACTTGACCTATTGAGAGTCATTAACCCCTGGATGCTGATGTGGCAAAAGTGTAAGTCCACTCACCTGCCACATGAATTTTTCTGTAGGTGTGCTATTTTTAAAATATATTTTTACCTTTATAAGTATGTTACTTTTTTGGATAATTATTTTTGGATATAACTTATAATAAAACTTGGATATAACTACATTATTTATGCTAAAAAAATTTATTTGGCTAAAAATAATAAAGTTTTAGTTAATCTTTTTTTGAATTTGACCTGAAAATAGATTTATACAATTCAAATAAATAGTCAAGGCATCTAAAATTTTATAAAATACATAGTTTAAAATTAATTATTTTGGCTATAATTTTTTATATAGCTCTAAATTATAGTGCTCAAAAAATTTATTTTTTTTACAGATTTTAACTGAAATAAGTAAAAATACACAATTAAAATAAATAGTCATTGCATCAAAAGAAGAAATAAAATAAAAATTAAAAGAAATAACTTACTCTATGATATACTTTTAGAGCAATAAGTATGTTAGAAATAATAAGCTATTTCTTTCAATTGTACACTCTTTTTATTTCTTCATTAGATGCAATGACTATTTATTTCAACTGTGTAGTTTTACTTTTTCAGGTAAAATTTGTAAAAACTTTATTTTTAGAGCACCATAATTTAGAGCTATATAAAAAATTACAGCCAAAATAATTAATTTTAAAATATGTATTTTTAAAACTTTTTAGATGCCTTGATTATTTATTTCACTTGTATAAATCTTTATTTTCAGGTCAAATTCAAAAAAAAATATTAACTAAAACTTTATTATTTTTAGCCAAATAAAAAAATTTAGCATAAATAATATCGTTCTATCGAAGTTTTATTATAAATTGTATTCGAAAAAAATTCTAAAAATGTAACATACTTATAAAGGTAAAAATATATTTTATTTTATTTTTAAAATGCTACATATACAAAAAAATTCACGTAGCACGCGAGTGCACCCACACTTTTGCCACATCAGCATTCAGGGGGTAATCATTGGAGGATCTATACATACACTTATGGGTGCTTAAGCACCCATTACTTTTTATCATGTTTAGTAATTTACATAGGTAATTATGCAAATATTTAGATAAATATTGAGTGAGCACCCACAATAAAACTTTTTTTTCCTCTTCTTTTGAAATTTTAATCGGCGAGCACCCATGATTTTAAAATATTGGATCCGCCACTAAGGGTAATGGCTTTCAAAAGGCCAAGTTGAGGGGGTAATTAAGATTACGAATAATTTAAGGCTGCAACTAATAATTCGTGTCAAGTTTAGGAGATATATATATATATATATATATACACACACACACATACATTCAAATAGAATGTGATGCGAAAGATATATTGAGAGCATAAAGTACGGGCCTTGCTTAAGATAAGTAGTGTTCAACTATAATTCTTATAGCTTGTTTGGCCAAGCTTCTTTTTGGCCAAAAAATTTTTTTTTTTGCCAAAAGCATTCTTGGCCAAAAATTGATGTGTTTGGCCAAGCTTTTGGAAGAAAAAAAAAGTACTTTTGAAGAGAAGCAAAAATAGTTTTGGAGAAGCAGATCTACTTTTTTGAGAAGCACTTTTCAGAAAAATACACTTAGAAGCAGTTTTTTAAAGCTTGGCCAAACATTTATTGTTGTTCAGCAGTGCTTTTCAAACTAATTAGCCACACACAAACTGCTTCTCACCAAAAGTACTTTTGAGAAAAGCACTTTTAAAAAAGAAAACGCTTCTCAAAATAAACTGATTTTTTCAGTTTGGCCAAACGGGCTATTAATCTCTCTCCAAACCCCAATTCATATACTTCTAAAATTGTACTTCAAAGTCCAGAGTATTAAATCATATTGTGTTTTAAATTACACTTGTATAACAACAACAACAACAACAACCCAGTATAATCCTATTTAATGGGGTCTGGGGAGGGTAGTGTGTACGCAGACCTTACCCTTACCCTGGAGTAGAGAGGCTATTTCCAAATAGACCCTCGTCATCCTTTCCTCCAAGAACTTCCCACCTTGCTCTTGGGAAGACTCGAACTCACAACCTCTCGGTTGGAAGTGGGGGTTGCTTACCATCAGAGCAACCCCTCTCGGTTAAATTACACTTTTATCTGACCCGAAATTGCATGTTGCTAGCAGTACTCTTCAAAGGAAATTAAGTTGTGTAATTAGAGAGCAAACAATCTTTGTGGTATGGCTAACTACACGCCAAAGGATTGAGCATAACTTCAAAGTATTACTACAATTATAAATTCGATATGCCTAATCAGTATTGTGTGTCTAAGAACTGATTATAATTTTATCTTACATGAAACTAATTAAAGAATAATTAAGCAAAAAAAATTGCAGGAGCATCATAATGTTGTGTGTGCAATGCATGGTTTAAAACTAACACTTAGAAAGAGAGGGAGAAAAAAAACTTAGAGGATAATTAGTCGATCGTTGAAAAGAAACAGTTTCTCTTCTGGGACGTGGACAAAGAATTTCATCTCGACTAATTAAAAGAGAAGGCGATATAAAATAGGCGAGAATTAAACAAATTTTATATATCACAAAAGACTGAAACAAATAATTATAAAAATGCATACGGTCAAAATCGGGCCTATCCGATTTTGCTATTCGATCGAGACAAGGGAGTCGTATCGGGGTAGCCTCGCAATGAATCAGACCCGCGCTCGAAAACGAGGCACCGAGTCTAAAGATCGAAGTGCCTGCCGAAACCGAGAGGTATAGCAACCAAGGCCATATGTGACAGACTTTGAACTAGGCACAGTAATGGAAAAGCGAGATATCTGTAACCGATCGAGGAGCATGGCGAAAATCTCGGAACGGATCAAATCAAGGGCGGTTATTTGTGCCAATGAGTTTTACTTTAATTAGGATTCCTCTACTATATAAAGGGGAGTCCCCATTATTTGTAATGACATTCATACAGATTAAAGCAATATAATATTTCTCTCTTTCTCTGGTTTATCGGCTTGTTGTTCTTTAACTGTTCTTACTTTACTAAGCTCGAAGGTTCATCAGCTCGAGGGCAATGTCCAAGCATTGGTTTGTTTTACGTTCTTGTCAATTCTCATCACTTATCTCTAAGTTAATCAATTGGTATTAGGTGAAATCACATATCCTTAAAATCACATTATAAGTTTAATTATTAAAATTCTGTCATTTCAGTTATTTCTCAAGAAGAAAAGAGAGGATCTGTTGAATTTCAAGTATTCAATTTCACCAATAAGATACGGAGACTTACTTCACATTTAGAATTGCACAAATATAGTTTTTAGGGTAAACAAAACAATAAACCACTATTGTTCAAGAGGCATATTTTAAAGATAACAATTATCCCTTCCTTCTTTGTCCAAACGTACGTACACCTCTTGAACGAAAAGAACAATTTACATCATATTACCTAGGCAAAATACATACTTTATCCATTGATCTTATACGCAAATCCCTCTTACATATTAGTTAAATACGTGAATAGTATTACACACCTAAACTTTTAAAAGTGTATCAATTACACACTTCTTTTGTCATATGTCACACGCGTGTATTACACATAAAAGAGACACGTGAAAATTAAAAAATTCATCTGAAATTAGGTTCTTTTCCCCTCCTCCCCCCCCCCCCCCCCCC
>MU772559.1:98031-110189 GCA_026770625.1 Nicotiana glauca | reverse complement strand
TTGTGGAAATTATTTTTGCAACTGTTGAAAAGGCATATTTTCAAAAGAGATGTTTAACTGAGCTTGAGATTTTCTAAAGGATTTTCTCGGTGTTACGATTTTTGCTATTTTTCTCAAAGGGTTGTACTGTCTGTTATAGCATTTTGGAGTACTCATACGTGTTTTCTTATTGCTCAGATATTATTCACTCTTATTACCACTGAGTTGGAAGTACTCACTTTACTCCCTGCACCTCGCGTGCAGTTGCAGGTATTGTTCCACCCGGTAGCGGGTTATTAGCAGATTGAAGGCATTATTATTGAAGCTGAGCAAGGTGACCGCCGGTGTTCGCGGCACCGGATTTCATCTTTTGAAATCCAGATTTTATTTTGTATATATTATTGGCCATATAAAGGTGTTCAGTCTTATTTAGATGCTCGTGACTTGTGACACCCCGGTTAGGGCTGTGTTGGGATGGATTTCCGCATTTTTTTATATATGTTTCCGCTAATTGGTATTATTAAACCATGTTGCACTATAATTGCGTTAAATAATTATTTTTAAAGGATGAATTGGGTTGATTGGCTGGCCTTGTCTCCACGAGAGGCGCCATCACGACCAGGTTTGGGATTTGGGTCGTGACAGTTTCCTTGGAACCCAAATGGACATTACCACGTCTATGCATTTATTTGGAGAACTAAATGCTACTTATTCTAATTATTGTTTTAAATAGTCGGGTCCGACGGGTAAGGGTCTAACACTTTGTTTTGCAGAAAATGAGGCACGAAGTCCCCAGATTCAACATGGTAACCAACATTCACCCAAGGTTGCTAAGTTGGTGGGAAGACCTTCACTCCAGTGATCAGACCCTCATCTGTAAATATTTGGGAAATTTGCCTTCTCTCTTGGAAATCCAACCCGAAAACAAAATCATAGAGGCTGCAACTCTATTCTGGGATGGCGATAGATCGGTGTTCCGCTTTGGGGACCTTGAAATGACACCTTTGCTTGAGGAAATAGGAGGATTAGCTGGTATTCCATGGGAGACTCCGGATTTACTTATGCCGGAAAATTGCAAGGGTAGGGGTTTTCTCAAAATGATGGGACTAAAGAAGAACATAGACTTGTCCTGCTTGAAGGATTCCTACATTCCTTTTGACTATATGTATGAGAGGTACGACCATATTAAGTCCTACCGCACTTACCCAGATGAATTCTCCCTCACCTCATTGGGGCATATCCACAGAAGAGTCTTCGTCTATATGTTCTGCTTTTTGGGGATGATAGTATTTCCTATGAAGAAGGCTACGATCCATACCAGACTGACCATGGTCAGCAAGACTTTGATGGAAGGAATTGACGGGCAGCGTTTTAGCATAGTACCTATGATAGTTGCTGAGATATACCGAGCCCTAGAAAACTGTCAATGAGGGTCCAAACACTTTGTGGGTTGTAACTTACTGCTCCAACTCTGGCTCATGGAGCACCTCCAAAAGGGTGAATATCGGCAAAAGATTCTGTGCAGAGACTGGGATGATCATATTGCCTTCCATCAATCAAGGTGAATGAACTATATGCCCAACATGTTTGCTCAACCAGAAGATGCTAAAGAGTGGGTAGAGTTGTTTGAAAATCTGAAAGAGGACCAAGTGCAGTGGATGTTTGAATGGTTCCCTACTGAAGAGTTCATTGTCTGATCTCGGGATGCGCCGTTTCTTATACTCATTGGTTTGAGAGGAACTTATCCCTATGTCCCTCTCCGGTCATGAGGCAGGTAGGAAAAAAGCAGGTTATACCAAGGGTCGACAAAATGAGCCACTTCATGGTCGACTTTCAAGACGACGATAGTCCATACAAGTGTCAAGCTCAACACATGTGGCATTGCAAAATCATCCTGGGAAAGGATTCCATAGAACCAGACAGGTATCATGCTGGTTATACCCCATACTATCCAAGTTGGTTGGAAGACAATCATAATGGGTTAGGATAACCCATGCTTGTTCGAGGTCATAGAATCATCGACGAAAAGGCTGAAGTATAGGTTAAGTACAACCAATTGCGCAAGAGGATCCGGGAATGCAAAAGTGAGCATCAGGAAATTCAAGAAGCCCATCAAAAGCTGATTGAAGAATGGTAAGATATGACTGTCAGTGCTCAAACGACTAGGGTATTTGAAGCAGGGTTTAGTAGAGTTGGAAAGGAAGTTCATCCAGAGGATTGAAAACTACCAGAACGTAGAAGGAAACGAAGGAGGACACTTGGCTAGAGCTTACTTGCTGCTGGGAATGCGTGAGCTGGTGAAGGTGTTCGATGGAGCTAAAGATACCGAGTCTAGGCAAGGTCTTTATGGGACCAAGTAGTTAGGATCTTTTCTTTTTGCCTTAAATGTAATAAGGCAAATGGCCATTAGTGACATTTTTATTTTCTGCAATTTCAGTGTTGTTTTGGGATTCGTCTTATTTTTTATCAATAAAATGAGGCATTTAGCATTATAAGTTCTCCAAATCAACTTGTCTCTAGGCCTAACTCGGGCACAATGAGGCTCTCAAAATTAGGACACGGTTTATATTCTTGCACTATGTGTTTAAATATTGCAATGTTTCTTTCTCATTATCCACACTAACTTGTTACCTTTTTGTTTTTACTTTTTGTTTTATTCCCCTCCCCAAAGGTTAGTTCGTGCACTCTGGCATCGTCAACGTATTCCAAAAGATCCAAGGGTCCTCCGCCTCCTCCGAGTCCTATCAGAAACAAGAACAAGGGGAAAATGGAAGATTTGAGCAACATCATAAAGGAGAATTCAGCTGAAAGGGTAGGGACTTCTCAGGGTATTCAGGTTTCCAAGGAAAGTGCCTCCCAGCTCGAATAGAAGTTATTGAAATTTCAGGAAGAACTGGACCAAGTTTGGAACTTGGCAAGCTTGTCATTTTCCCTCACTACCCCGGATATCAGCTTCCCTAACACTCAAATTCTCACACATCCTCAAAACATCCCGAAACCACAGAACCAATCCACTCCGCATCACCACTGTAACACATGCCACACTTCAAGCAACACTCCACTGCTCATCCCTAAACCACTAAACTCGACAAATGATCATCACCACAACACCCCCATCTATGTAGAAACCATACCACACCCCATTCAGCCCGCCTCGAGCATAGCTGAGTCTGATGATAAAGACTCTCTTATCTTGAATTTAGCCGCAGAACTTAAGAAGCTGACTAGCCGAGTTCAGGGTGTTGAAGGAAGCAAGGGGATTGAGGGAATAAATTACAAAGACCTCTGCATTCAACCAGATGTTGAACTTCCTGAGGGGTACAAACCTCCCAAGCTCGAGATGTTCGATGGCACCAGGGATCCCAAAGTTTATTTAAGGAAATACTGCAACAAACTGGTCGGAGTAGGAAAGGATGAAAAAATTCGCATAAAGCTCTTTATGAGAAGTATAAGAGGGGATGCTCTATCTTGGTACATTAGACAAGACCCGAAGAAGTGGTCGAACTGGGTAAGTATGGCGTCCAATTTCATGGACAGGTTCAAATTCAACACGGAGAATGCACCAGATGAGTTATACATCCAGAACTTGAAAAAGAAACCTACGGAGACATTCCGCGAGTATGCTACTCGTTGAAGATAAGAAGCCACTAAGGTCAGGCCGACTTTAGAAGAAGAACAAATGAACAGGTTTTTCGTCCGGGCTCAAGACCCACAATATTATGAGAGGTTGATGCTGATTGAAGGCCAGAAATGCTCCGACATCATTAAGCTAGGGGAGAAGATTGAGGAAGGCATTAAAAGTGGTATGGTCACAAACCTTGAGGCTTTGCAGGCTACCAACAAGGCTCTACAATCTGGTGACGCATCCAAGAAGAGAGACTTAAATGCTGTGATGGTTGCACAAAGAACAAAATCCCCAATAAAATACCAAACCTACCCAATACCCCCTCCTACATATCAACCTACCTCAAATTACCAAGCACCTTTGCCCTCTTACTAAGCTCCACCACCTACTTACCAATCATCTCCACCTCCCGCATATCAGCCTACTTCACTTAAATACTTCCAACCCGCACACGTCTGCCAAGCCTACAACACCTAACAAGCTCACTATCAGTCACCTCGCCAAAATTTCCCTAGACACCGACCAAACTTCGACCGCAGACCTCCCAAACAATACACCGCCATTGCTAAACCTATCGACCAGCTGTATGATAGGCTTAAAGCTACTGGTTACGTCACCCTTATCCCTGCCATAACTCCAGAAAATCCTTCCTAATAGGTCAACCTGAACAAAATCTGTGCATACAGTTCCGGCATGAAGGGGCATACCATTGATGAGTGCCGCTCTCTGAAGGATAAAATCCAAGCTTTGATCGACAACAAGATCATCATGGAAAAGGAGCCTGCTCCGGATATCCGCAACAACCCTCTGCCTGACCACAAAGGTGGAGGTATTCACATGATAGAGATAGAAGATGATTGAGACCCTAGAGGATCGATCGGATTGATCGCTAAAGGTGACGAGCCAAAGAAACCAAAGGTCACACTTAATCCGATTGTAGTCCAGATCTAGCCTTCTGGAGACGCTGAAGTGAACATGTCCATACCACTTGAGTTCGAAGCACCTTCTTCTACAAAGGCGCCAGGACCAATTGAGGTTAAGTTTGGGTCCACAAAGGAACCTACGCCATTTGAAGTTGTTGTGTTACCTTCAAAGCAAGGGTACCCATAACAGTGGCAATGCCAACCATAGCGCCATTCCATAAGAAGGCCATCCCTTGGGATTACACAGCCGAGTCAAAGAGAAAAGGAAAAGCCAAAACCAGAGAAGCAGTTGCGGCATAGGGTATGACAAGAATCGGCAGGGTTTATACTCCGGAACATTTAGCTGAATCAAGTAAGTAGGCCTGTGGACGGCCTTTTGAAACTGGGCTCGATGATCTCTGGAGGAAGATACAAGCAAAGGAGTACTCAGTAATTGATCAACTAAATAAAACAACGGCACAAATCTCCATCCTAGTTCTGCTGCAAAGCTCCGATACACATAAGAATACCTTGTTAAAGATACTGAGTGAAGCATATGTACCCAACAACATAACTGGAGGAGAAATGGCAAACATGGTGGGGCAAGTATTGGAAAGTCGCAAAATCACTTTCCATGAAGATGAGCTACCACCGGAAGGGATAAGCCACAACAAAGCACTGCACATCACTATGCAATGCGAAGATTATTTCATCACCAGAATTCTGATTGACGGAGGGTCCAGCCTCAATATTTGTCCATTGGTGACTCTCAGAACATTGGGAAAGATCCTGCATGAAATCAAGGATGGAAAAATTAATGTCAAAGCTTTTGATGGTTCCTAAAGGTCCACTATTGGGGAAATCAGTTTGTGTTTGCAAATGGGACCGACTTGGTTCGACGTTGACTTTCAAGTGATAGACATCCCAGCATCTTACAACTTGTTGTTGGGACAGCCCTGGATTCATGCCTCTTGAGCTGTAGCATCAACCCTACACAGGGTAGTGAAGTTTGAGTGGAATCACCAAGAGGTGATTATTTATGGTGACGGTAGCAATCCCATATACAATCGCCAGACCATCCTAACAATCGGAGAAAGAAGGAAAATAGGTGGAGAAACCTACCATCACATCGAGCGAGTCAACGTCGTGGACAAGGATAAATGGTGGGATAACAGAATATAAAGTATACTGAATTGGTGTGGATACGAACCTGGCAAGGGACTCGTCAAGAACCTCTAGGGAATCGCCAAATCTATCAAGCTGAAGAAACATGGTACCACTTTTGGTTTGGGATATGAATACACTTAGGAGGAGTTCAACCACTGGTCGCCACCATGGTGCGTTCCTTACTACCCATTGGAGCATCCGATACCTTGCCTGGAGCAGACTTTCCAGCCAACCGATGTCATATATGGGTTGGAAGAAGAGGAAGCACTGGCGGCAATGAGGAATTTGTTTTTGCAAGATGATAATATGGACTGTTGTGTCATTTTCGAGGAGGAGGGGGAGGAAGGCCCTTCCATACAAACCGTGATCCGAGGAGCACGCCTAAACAATTGGTCCATCAGAACCATCAGGGCCGGGAAAGCTTCGGGGTAGCAAGGCTGAACAAAGCACCATGCATCATCTTTATTTTTTGCTAGTTGACTTTATTTCCTCATTTTAATTTTGAAATAAAAGCTCCAATGTTCAAAACAATTATGAAATTTATCAAAGCATTTTACTTTCTTATAAATCTCGCTCTTATTCCCTTTTATCGTTTACTTTATTTACACAGAATTACTATTACTTATCTTGATGAACCGACGATTGTGACTTGTAACAAGACAACACAACAAACGGATATAGACTCAGAAGAGGATGATATACCAGAAGAGGTTGTTAAAGAGGTTGAGGATTTTGAGAATAGACCTAAGTCCAACCTGGACGAGACTGAGGTCGTTAACTTGGGAGATACAGAGAATGTCAAAGAAACGCGCATCAGTGTTCATCTGTCACCATCAAAAAAGAAAGAGTACACGAAATTTCTAAGGGAATATGAGGACATATTCGCCTGGTCGTACGATGACATGACTGGTCTCAATACATCTATTGTAGCTCACAAACTGCTAACTGATCTGACATGTCCCCCGGTGAAGCAGAAGCACAGGCAATTCAAACCTGACATGAGTTTGAAAATCAAAGAAGAAGTCACTAAGCAAGTCAAAGAAAAGGTTTTGAGAGTAGTAGAGTATCCAACACAGTTAGCCAATATTGTGCCAGTACCGAAGAAGGACGGGAAGGTTATAGTCTGTGTCGACTACCGGGATCTCAACCGAGCTAGTCCGAAAGATGACTTCCCCTTGCCAAACATACACATTCTAATTGACAACTACGCCAAGCATGAACTGCAGTCATTCATTGATTGTTTTTCTAGGTATCATTAGATATGGATGGATAACGAAAACGCTGAGAAAACAGCTTTCATTACGTCGTGGGGGATGTATTGTTATAAGATGATGCCATTTGGGTTAAAAAATGCCGAGGCCACCTACATGAGGGTCATGACTACTATCTTCCATGACATGATACATAAAGAGATCGAGGTGTATGTAGATGACGTCATCATCAAATCCAAGAGAGCCACTGACCACATGGAAGATCTGAGGAAATTCTTCAACAGACTGAGAAGGTACAATTTGAAGCTGAACCCCGCCAAGTGTGCATTCGGGGTTCCCGCCGGAAAACTACTTGGGTTCATTGTGAGTTGCCGAGGATAGAACTAGATCCATCAAAGGTTAAGGCTATTCAAGAATTGCCACCGCCGAGGAACAAGAAGGACGTGATGAGTTTCCTGGGGACACTCAACTACATCATCCAATTCATAGCTCAGTCCACTGTCATTTGTGAGCCAATCTTTAAGATGTTGAAGAAAGACGCCGCTACCAAATGGACTGATGACTGTCAGAAAGCTTTCGACAAAATCAAGGAATACTTGTCAACATTGCCAGCTTTGGTTTCGCCCGAACCAGGTAGACCTCTATTGCTCTACCTTGCGGTATTAGATGGAGCATTCTGTTGTGTTCTAGGACAACATGACAAAATGGGGAGAAAGGAGCAGGACATCTACTATCTCAGCAAGAAGTTCACCCCGTACGAGGCCCAATATTCTCTATTAGAGCGCACCTGTTGTGCTCTGACTTGGGTAGCTCAGAAGTTGAAGAATTATTTCTGTGCCTATATCGCTTATCTCATATTGAGGATGGATCCGCTAAAGTATATCTTGTAGAAGCCTATGCCCACTGGCAAGCTAGACAAGTGGCAAATCCTGCTGATTGAATTCGACATTGTTTAAATGACTTAAAAGGCAATCAAAGGACAAGCGCTGTCAGATCATCTTGCTAAAAATCTCATGGATGGAGAATACGAGCCTATAAAGACGTATTTTCCTGATGAAGAGGTATCTTTCATAGGAGAAGACATTACAGAATCCTATGACGGTTGGAGAATGTTTTTCGATGGAGCAACAAACTTCAAAGGAGTTAGCATAGGAGCAGTCCTAGTATCAAAAATCGGTCAGCATTATCCGATGTCTGCGAAACTCAGATTCCCATGCACCAACAACATGGCTGAGTACGAAGCCTGCATCTTAGGGCTCAAGATGTCTATTGACATGAACATTCAGGAACTGCTAGTAATCGGGGATTCAGTCTTGCTCATACACCAGGTCCGAGAAGAATGGGCAACCAAGAATTCCAAGATACTCCCTTATCTGCATCATGTACAGGAGTTGAGGAAGAGATTCACAAAGACAGAGTTTCAGCATGTCCCAGAGTTCAGAATGAGTTTGCCGATGTTGGCTACCCTATCATCTTTGATTCAACATCTAGATAAGAACTTCATAGATCCCATTCCGGTAAAGATTCAGGATCAACCAGCTTACTGTGCTCATGTCGAGAAAGAAGCAGATGGAAAACCTTGGTTTCATGATATCAAGGAATACTTGGCAAAAAGAGAATACCCAGAGCTTACAAATCCCACTCAGAAGCGCACACTTCGGAGGTTATCCAATAATTTTTTTCACAGCGGCGGAATCTTATATAGGAGGACTCCTGATCTGGGATTACTAAGGTGTGTCGACGCAGATGAAGCATCTAAACTACTAGAGGAAATCCATGCTAGGACCTGCGGTCCACATATAAACGGTTTTGTCTTAGCCAAGAAAATACTCCGAGCAGGTTATTTTTGGATGACTATGGAGACGGACTGCATCCAGTATATCAGATAGTGCCATCGCTGTCAGATAAATGTAGACATGATAAAGGTGCCTTTTAATGAGCTTAATGCAACAAGTTCGCCATGGCCGTTCGCCGCTTGGGGAATGGATGTTATCGGACCTATCGAGCCTGCCGCATCAAACAGACACAGGTTCATTCTAGTGGCAATTGATTATTTCACCAAATGGGTTGAAGCAGCATCATACAAGGTAGTGACTAAGAAAGTCATGGCAAACTTTGTCCGCAACTATTTTGTTTGCCGGTTCGGCATCCCAAAGTCAATCATTACTGATAATGGTTCCAATCTCAATAGTGACCTGATGGAAGCAATGTGTGAAATATTGAAGATCAAACATAAGAATTCTATAGCCTACATACCTCAGATGAATGGAGCTATAGAAGCGGCCTACAAGAATATCAAGAAGATACTGAGGAAAATGATAGAGAAGCATAAGCAGTGGCACGAAAAGCTATCATTTGCTTTATTGGGATACCGTACCACAATTCGCACATCAACTGGGGTAACTCCCTATATGTTGGTTTATGGTACAGAGGCAGTCATTCCCACCGAGGTAGAGATTCCCTCCTTGAGGATTATACAGGAAGCGAAACTTGACGATGCAGAATGGGTAAAAAGTCACTAGAGCAGCTAGCTCTTATAGATGGAAAAATAATGAACGCAATTTTCCATGGCCAATTGTATTAGAACAAAATGTCCAGAGCCTTCAACAAAAGAGTCAAGCCGAGACAGTTTACACCGGGACAACTGGTGTTGAAGAAAATATTCCCGCATCAAGATGAAGCCAAAGGGAAATTCTCTCCCAACTGGTAGGGCCCATACATGGTTCACCGAGTTCTAACACGAGGAGCCCTCATACTTGCAGAAATGGATGGAAAAGTTTGACCGAAGCCGATCAATTCAGATGTAGTGAAGCGATATTATGTGTAGCCATTTATGATTTCCTCATATGATGTAATTTGAACTATGTCTGACCTGATTCCCGTTTAAGAGGGGATACGTAGGCAACCTTATGGGTTCAGTCACAATTCAATAAAATTTTCATTTCCCCCGATATTGGAAACTAGGGCAGAATTTTGAGGAGGACCCTCAAAATTCCGAAGTTGATTTCATCCATTTACCGCAAGCAGCCGTTAGAAGCAGCAATCCAGTAAACTGGGGCAGAATTTTGAGGAGGACCCTCAAAATTCAGGAGCAAGAGAGGTTGCAATGTCCTGAACCGTGTCGCAGTCGTCAGTTCATCTAAAAGAAAACTATTTTAATTATGTATTTACGTTACATTTTTTACTAAATCATGCATGACTACTATCACAATTGCTTTGTTTAGCGATGCTACCCCAATGAAAACAAGAGCCGAGCAGGATAAGCGAAGTCCACAAGAAGACGAACTAACCTTCCCCCCTTTACAAAAAATCACGATTTTTCTTTGGATGCAGGCACCCAAGACATAAAATCATCATATACGATTACACACTCATACTTTTTTAGGAATACAACTCTCAGAATCATCACTTATTTACAATTACTATCCGTATACGACATCCCCAGCAGCCACAATACAACAATCAGCTATCAGCTATCAGCTATCAGCCATCAGCTATTATCTGCCAGCTAATAAGAGATTTCATTACTATTCACCTTTATTTTCTTGCATTTCATAAGGCTACCTTTCTGCCTTCGGAGACTAAGATCTGTCTCCATCTCCATTTCCTGCATTGCATAAGGCTACCTTTCTACCTTCAGAGACTAAGCTCTGTCTCTATCTTCATTTCTTGCATTGCATAAGGCTACCTTTATGCCTTTCGAGACTAAGCTCTGTCTCCATATGCATTTCCTACCTTGCATAAGGCTACCTTTCTGCCTTCCGAGGTTAAGCTCTACCTCCATCTGCATTTCTCTGCATTGCATAAGGCTACCTTTCTGCCTTCCGAGGTTAAGCTCTACCTCCATCTGCATTTCTCTGCATTGCATAAGGCTACCTTTCCGCCTTCTGAGGTTAAGCTCTACCTCCATCTGCATTTCTATGCATTGCATAAGGCTACCTTTATGCCTTCTGAGGTTAAGCTCTACCTTCATATGCATTTCTCTACATTGCATAAGGCTGCCTTTCTACCTTTCGAGGTTAAGCCCTACCTCCATCCCGCATTTCTTGCATTGCATAAGGCTACCATTCTGCCTTCCGAGGTTAATCTCTACCTCCATCTACATGGCTGAAATATCGCCACTTTTATTTACATCTGCACGGCTGAAATATCACCACTTTTATTTACATATGCATGGCTGAAATATCACCACCTTTATTTAAATCCTGCATCGGCTGAAATATCGCCACTTTTATTTACATCTGCTAGCTGAAACATCGCCATTTTATTCTTTCTTGCATGGATGGAATATCGCCACTTTATCCATCTTGCATGGCTGGAATACCGCCACCTTTCATTTACGTCTTGGATCGGCTGAAAGATCACCACCTTCTGCATTTCATGGGCTGAATGATCGCCAAATTGTCCAATGGCGTCATTGTTCGGAGGCACCATTTCATAGCCCGAGAACTCCATGCCATGGCCTGAGGAACTCATTCTATATTTTGCATATCATTATTCAAAGGCATCATAGTTCGGAGTCATCATTCTCATAGCCCGAGAACATCATCTCATAGCCTGCGAATCCTTTATCATACACTTTATGGCCCAGGACGTCATGGTCCGAGGCCGTCATCCTAACCGTCCAAAGACAACATTCATGGTCCAATGGGAACTTGCATCATGTTTAAATTTATGCACAATATATGTTGGTATTTGTAAGGCCCCGTAAAAATTTTGTGCTCAAAACCTAGTAGCTCGTAGTGCGAAGTTCCGAATATGTGTTAGGAATGTGTAGAATTCTTCGTGGAGAGCTTGCTCGCCGCGGTTCAGACCCTTTTTACAGATTTTGCACTTAAAAATTAAGAATCAAAATTTTTCCAGAAAATTTCCATTATGCGGTCCAGAATGCGGTCGCAGATCAGGTATGCGGACCGCATTTCTGCCGTAGAGTCAACCAGTGAGTTAGTCAAAATTGAAGTTGAAAATGCGCTCTATTATGCGATCGCATAACCAATATGCGGACCGCATAATCATCGCATAAATTCCTCGAGGATTTGTGAAGGTCAATTCTGCGGTGCATTATGCGATCGCAGAACAGAAATGCGGACCGCATTTCTGTCGCAAACCCAGGCAGAGAAATTAGATTTTAGGAGCACTTCTGCGGTCCATTATGCGGACCGCATTTCCACTCTGCGATCACAGAGTGAGACCACAGACCCGACTCGGCTAAAGATTTTCTAATTTTTCAACCCGATCTCTTCTTCAATAAAACACCCCAACCCTTCATTTTTA
>MU772559.1:79266-97859 GCA_026770625.1 Nicotiana glauca | reverse complement strand
TTGATAACCTAAACATGTTCGGATAGTGATTGTGAACTTTGATTCTAAGAAATATGTATTAAATTGTGCACTAGATTGACATTGCCAGGCTTTTGGTAAAGTTGGAAGTAGATATTAAAAGGGAATTCGGCTCCAGGTATGTATGGCTAACCTTGATCCTTGTAGAATCGCCTTGTTTGGTATACGAATGTTTGGTATGTGATATCTACGTGGCTTATTCATGAAAACTATTGTGATTGGTATGATTGCGATTGTTGTGAAATTCTTGTCATGGTTTGATTGAGTGTTGTGATTAAGTCTCCCGGTATAATGGTGCAAGTAACTGGCAATAAACTAAATGCGTGATTGTGAAAGTGTTATGTGGTAAGAGTTGAGAAACAAATGATGGAAGAAAATCGTGAATGATGCAACTGGAATAACTTTGATAACCACATCTATGGCTTATTGTGGGCAACTGTCGTTGTGATGTAAAGCACATGTGAGTTGTTGGATATGAAGGAAAATAATATTGATGGTTATGGAAATACTTGTCAATTGTTGTTGTTATTTCTTAAGAAGTGTTGTTGTTGATCCTTGTGAATTGTTGATTGTTGTTGTGTTGTTTGTGGATTGTGACTATACGGTGGGATCGGGTTGCATGCCGCAACACGAAGTTATAAGGTGTGGGTTGTGGTGATAAGGGTGGACGAGGTAATAAGGGTGGAAAAGTGATCGAAATCACTATTGAAATAAATATTTGAGCAAATTATGAAATCATTGGTGTGGAATTGTGGAAAGTGGAAAACATAAGAGATTGAAAACTTGTTTGGCTTGATTTTTCCTTTTCTTGTGCATTTGATTGTTGTTTCTATTACTGTTACCTAATTGTGTATGGTTTGAGTCTACTTGGGGCAAATTTTGTTCATACATACCAGTACAATTCAAACGTACTGATGTCCCTTTTGCCGGGGGCGCTACATTCGTATTATGATTGCAGGTGGATCCATAGCAGGTACTCCAGTCCACCGACCGTAGCTCCTCATCACTTCCTGTCAGCTGATTCGGTGAGCCCCTTTCCTTTCGAGGCCCTATGTGGCTCATGCCACTTCTGTTTTGGGATCTTGTTTTGATGTTTGTATAAGGTATAGCCGGAGCCTTGTTGTCGGTATTTCCATATTATTCTTCAGTTGTATTTAGAGGCTCCGTAGACAGGTTGTGAGTTGTGTTGGGTATTGGAATTAAGATTTAAATATTGATATTTGGCAACGATTTACAAAACTTGTAATATTTTGATATTTATGATTTAAGGTGCTAATAAAAATGAAATGGAATTGTTAATAAAATAAAATACTTACTAAGTATTTTTAATGGAGTCCATCTTTTATTTAATTATGAGTTGGGTTGGGTAGTATGTATGAAACCTGCCAGGCTTACTCTGTCGGGTTTACTCGGTTGAGCGCCCGTCGCGCTCCTCGAATTTTGGGGCGTGATAGTATTATTCATTGTAGGTACACCGACTAGCAACGACCGTCTCAGCAGGAGCAATCCCCCTCCAGTTCTCGCAGCCTATCAGACTCTGACCATCTTTCTCAACCTGAACGTCGCGTCCGTTTTTCGAAATCTCCATCGGCATAGTCCGCCAATGGACCTTGAACTACATATGGCCTGATTCCTGTAAGACCAGGGCTATGTAGGTAGCCCAGGAACCAAAGCTCGATCAAAATTATTCAATCATTTCATTTGGTCTAAATTGACCATCATATCTTTACCCGACAACTCTTTCATGCTTCCCGGGTAAAGGGGGGCAGCTATTTTTTTTTGGTAATTATCATATTTTATTACCAAGTAACAAAATTACAGCACATAAAAAAAAAAACTTATTCTGGACATCTTCCCAGAATTAGTTACTCCTTTTCAACTACTTCTATCTACTCATTGAGAATTCACTATTACATTTAAGAGTAGAAATTTAATTCTTCTAGTCTTCTTCTCAATCTTGAAAGTGTATATCCTCTTCCACATACCATTTGTATAATCTGCTTCATCAGTACATCTGCTGGTCTCATTTGCGATCTGAACACTCTGTAATTCCTTTCCTGCCATATATAGTAGACACAAAATGCTAATGTCATTCTGTAAACCTCTGCATTTGCTGCTCTTCCTCGAGTGTTTATACATGCCCATTCTATTTCCTGCCTCCAGTCCATCGGTTTTCTTTTGATATTCATCCATTGTAGTAACTTCTCCCATGTTGCTTTTGTGTATGCACATTTGAAAAACAAATGTTCCATGCTTTCCTCTTCTTCATTGCATATAGGACACTGTAGATCATTTATTATACCCCATCTCCCTAACCTGTCTCTTGTCGCCAGTTTTTCCAGTATTGCCATATACAAAATAAAGATCCACTTTGGCATACCTCCATTATTGCATATCAGCTTCCTCCAAGGCACTTTTTGTTGATCCTGCTTCAGCATCCTGTATATGTATCTGATAGTTATGCTCTTTTTATCAAGTATCTCATCCAGGTTTGCCCCAGCATTAAGTAGGTATTGTTTGGCCTTCAAAATCTTCAGTATCACCCATGAAGCTTGTTTAGCTTCTATGTGTTTTACATGTTTTCCTTTTCCATAAGAGGGGCAGCTGTTGATACCCAATTTTTTCCCTATGTATTTTATATAAACAAAATACTTTCAAAATAGCATGTACATTCATATATAAGCAAGCCCAAGAGATTTGGTATTTTTTCCTAATTTTTAAAGATTTTAAAAATTAATTTATTGTCTATTTTAGCAGTACAAAATCCAATAATTGTTCCCAATATTATCATTTTGGTGAATAATTTATTCTCATATTTACACCAAAATATAATTGAGGTGATTTTTGTATATTTTTACAAATTTATTTGATATTTTTAAAGCTAAATTGCATATAATTGCAATTATAGCATATTTTTTTTACGACTAACAGCATTTTACAATTACAAAATTATTTCCAAATTTTTTGGATTAACATTTATGTATTATTAATTAGTTCAGTGCTTTTAATTTGTTTTTAAAATCATTATTACTATTTTTATAAAATGAAAAAGGGAAAATTGGTTATTTAACACATAGCCCATTTCTATTTCAATTACAGCCTCATTTCTTTTCTATTTTAGCCTCAATTTGACCCCAATTCCACCCCAAACCAAGACCGACCCAATTCCAATTTTAACCCAACCCACGACTCGATTTAAAACCCACCCGACTCCCCTTTAATCCTGGCCGTTGATAATTTTGATCAACGATCGTAATTCTTCCTTTCCATTTTTAATTCCCATAGCCCCCTTACCCTAATTCATTCTATCATAGACTCCTCCCTTGAAACCTTTCGTCTCTCAAACTCTCTCTAGCCTCTCCGAAACCCTAGCCATATCCTACCTTATTCTACCACGATTCCACCAGAATCCATGGCGTTCTAGGCCATGGATGGCCTGTACTCACTCTCTCTCACCATTAAACCTAAGTTGCTCGAGGTTCTGGAGCCCGACCTCAATGACTCTCTTTAGATCTTTCTCAGATCTGTAGATCTATGGCCTTTCCGGCCATTATTCCGGCATGTTCAAGCAATACGAGTCTTTTCGACTCAGGATCAGACTTTCCTTAAGACCTTTCTCATTTCTAAGGTTTTCTCTGCAACTCTAAGCCGTCTGAGGTTCTATACTTGCTATTATTTTTTTAGATCTATGGCATGCCTGAACGTTATTTGACGTTTTAAAGGTTTTCCCCAAATTTCCTTTTCAAAATCGTTCAAATTTGATTTTAGGGTTTCTGAAAAGGGTTTCTTCAAATATTTTTCTGATTCTTCCTGTTATTTCTTTATATGTGTTTTATGCTAGTATGTGTTCTTCTTATTATGCATGAGTTTGCTCTCTTGTTTTTTTTTCTATTATGCAAGATTTTTCTATCTTTTGTTGTTACTCTTATGCTCGCATATTAATTTTTGTTGTTTTCCTTACTCTTTGCTATATGTGTTCATGGTTGAATTCTGTGATTTTGTTCACTTTACTGAACTATGTTCGTGTTCCTACTAAGCATATTTTTCTCTACTGTTGTTTAAAAACTCGTATCATCTCTTTCTTCTGAACTTATTTTAACTTCGAGTTTTCTCAAACATGGTCTCATGACCTTGAATCAGTGTTCTTTATTATGTATGCTTGTCTCTCATAAGTCTTTGAAAAGGGCTTCTAAGCCTCTTTCAATGACCTTCTTTTCTCACCTCTATGTCTGACTCTATTCAAAGCCCTAGGTCTTGGGGGGTTTCTTTGGCAAGTGGTACCAGGGTTCCGCTTTGGGGCCCTAGGCTTTCAGACTCATTGTGAGTCTGTAATTAAACTTGAATCTCTTTTGCTTGTGACTCTGAGACTTACAGTGTTAAACTTTTTTTCTAAATAACCTAACAATTCTTTTGTTTGATCTGTGTGCTTTATATATGAGAAATTTCTCTTTCAAAAGGATTCGCCAACTAAGTGATTGATTCTGAAATCCCCTTAATAAGGCTGGTGAACTGTCACTAATTTTCCTTCGATTGAACCTCCTTTACCTTTCTTGACTTGGTTCATTCAATTGAACTTGCAATTTTTAGTTTCATGGTTGTTTAATTGGTTCCCTTGCCATATTTGGCACAAACCGTGTACCATTGTCTGTTTTCCTTAAATAACTTCTATGTATTTACCCCTTTTGTGCTACTTTGAAAGGTTTTAATTAGAAATTTCTTTCCTTAATTAATTTCTACATGTGGAATCAGAATCGCTTATCAAAAGGAGACTGATTTCAATGATTTCCTTGCCTTTCTTATTTGCTTCTCTACACTATAAAAAGGACTTCCCTTCTGCACTTTTAACAGACTTCCAATTTAATACTTTCATCTACACTTCGAGTTCAACACCTTAGAACTACAACCTTACTCTTTACGATTTTCATCTTCACACCACCTTCACTACTAGTCTTCCAATTCAGTACTTGCACACTTGCAATACTGTTTTTAAATTCAACACTCTGCTTGCCTGAGATCTTTTGGAATCACTTTGTTTGTAACTTGGCTCTCTCAAGACTACTGTTTTCTTACTTGTTTTCCTTTGAAACTGGTATGTTTTTCATTTAGTTTTCTGCCTCATCCCTATGTGTTTACTTCACAGTTTCAATATTCTTGTTTACTTTACTGCTCATGTTTAGTGATTTATGCCAATTATGTTCTTTCCTTGTATCTTTTCCATTGTGAATCCCTACCCATATTCCCTTCTATGTGTTTGAGTAAAGGTCTTTTCCTGGCAGTATCCAAATTACTGCCCAGACCATAACCTGATCCACAATGGATCCCAACTCCTAAGTTTGGCTAACAGGCTAGTCAGGGGTGTGCCAGCATTCCCAGTTGCTGGGCATGACCAACAGCTTGCCATGGCTCTCCCTGATTCCCCCTCTATGCACTTAAACTTATTCTTAGACTCTTACGTTCTGCCCCTCTCTCATGAGCCTTGCTTTGGGACCTGGAGTTCCCTCTGAACTTGGACATCTAAGGGCTGACATTTCCACACTGCACTATGATCTTAATTCTGCAATGTGTTTGGGGTGTAAGCGCTGCCCGGAGCCCTTTGAGACTCTTGGAAACTTTGACACGCCCCAAATATGAGAAAGGCTTTTGGAAATACGATCCTAGAAGTTGGTTTATCTCATATTGTTGGACTTTGAGTTTGAATTAGGCTGTTGGGATGTAGCTGGAACTTCTGATGTAATCTTAATTTTCTTTTCTAATTCATTTGGGTCTGTAATAATTTGTAATAACTATTGGGGATGGCTAGTGGAAAGGGATGGGGATGAATGCATGCAAAGGGTGGAAATTATGCCTATAAGTTTTCTGCACTTCTGCATTTCTGCATCTTAGAAGTCATGCCTATAAGTTCTGCATTTTAGAAATTATGCCTATAAGTTTTCTGCACTTCTGCATTTCTGCATCTTAGAAGTCATGCCTATAAGTTCTGCATTTTAGAAATTGTGCCTATAAGTTCTGCACCTCTGCATTTAGAAATTATGCCTATAAGTTCTGCACCTCTGCATTTTAGAAATTATGCCTATAAGTTCTGCATATAGAAATCATGATCTTAGGTTTCTGCACTTCTGCATATACATGTCATTAGGCAAACAATCATAGGTTTAATAAATAACCAACTTCATTCTAGATATCATGCCTATATGACTCTTGCATTTATGTAATCGTTTAAAACCAATGACGCTTAGAAATCATTCCTATAGGAGTAATCAATTGAATCAGCCTCGTATATTTCATCTATGGATCTAAAAAATCAGTCATAAGGTCATTTAAAGTCTGTAGATCTTTTTGTTTATATAACCAGCAACCTTTTTCCTTAAAATCAGTACGCACTATTAGGTGCATGCCTATACATATCACTTAGGCAAACTATTAGGTAATTAATTAATTGCGTCAATTTTGATAAACTACATCCAGACAAGGCTAATTCGGACTCCTCATCTGAGAAATATGTGATGAATCAGCCTGGCCTATGCTTTTAATTTAATTCAGACCAAAATTAGTATTTGAAGTCATGCTATATTTGCTCTTTTAAGTGAGGAGGCCTGTGTGATCCTTAATTGCTATTTGTTTCCCCCTAACTGTTTATGTGTTTTTGCTTGTCGCCTAGACTTTAATCCTTTTTTTAAACTCTAAAAAGCCCCAACTCTCTCCCCTTTAGGATTAGTAGTCTCAATGCCTTCGGGATTGATAGGATTGGGACGGGTAATAGCATGCAATATGTAAGGATACTATTTCGCGCTTTAATAGCTTAACAGGGTGGGAAGGGTAGATATGGATATGATGACCAATGCGCTAATACCTCATGTAGCCCCTCTCTTGAGGAGTGATTACTGGGTATTGCATTGACGTGATCCATATTAATCATAAACCTAGGACTCCCCTCCCTTTTACTTGATTTCAACTATTTCTTTTAGAATTGTTTAAATCTTTCATAAAATTTCTGCCCTCTTTACTTTTCCTCAAGTTTCAACTTATTTGCAATTTTGTATGCGAATCCCTCCTATTTGAGCCCTTGAATGCTTACTTGATTATGTAAAGTCACAATTATAACATGGACGGGAACCACACTAGTGGATCTTGGGGGGTGCCTAACACCTTCCCCTCGAGATAATTTCTAGCCCTTACCCAAACTCTGGTTCTTCAAACTCAAACCCTTTTTAGTGTCCTAATGCACTTAATCATTAGGTGGCAACTCTTCAATTCCAAAACCCAATTCCCAAAAAGGGAACGAGTTGTCCTACCATATGTCATAAACCCGATTTCGCCTTTAGAAATAGGGGGCATCAACAACAGTATGTGCAAGACATGCTAAACTATATGCTTTTCTTTAATTTAGAGGAGGTCTGTCTCAGCCTTGTTATTTGTTTATATGCTCTCCCCCTAACTTGCTATATGTGTTTTATTTGTCGATTTAGTATTTTTAACCATTTGAAACCACCAATAAGCCCAATATCTCCTCCCTTTAGGATTAGTAATCCCAAATACCTCCGGGATTGATAGGATCGGGGCGGGTAATAGCATGCAATAAGAAAACGAGACTATTCCGCACTTTAATACCTTAACGGGGTGGGAAAAGGGTAGATATGGATATGATGACCACGCGATAACACCACATGTATAAGTGATTACTGGGTGTTATGTGGGGTGATCCATATTATTAATAAACCTAGGACCCCCTTTCCTTGTTCTTTATTTCTTTTAAACGTTTCTTCTAAATCAACTCTTTTTAACACTTTCCGACTTTGTTTATTTCTAGCCTTTATATGATAAATCCCCTCTTATTTGAAGTATTACTTGCCTATGTGTTATTTGTACTTTAAGTCATAATAATATCTTGGCCGAGAACCACACTAGTGGATTCTCAGGGGTGCCTAACACCTTCCCCTTGAAATAATTTCAAGCCCTTACCCAATCTCTCGTTATTCAAACAAAACCCTTCTTAGTGTCCTAATGCACTTAAATCATTAGGTGGCGACTCTTCAATTCTCTTAGACCCAATTCCCAAAAGAGAACGAGTTGTCCTTCCAAATGTCATAAACCCAGATTCTATAAGGAAAAAGGGGGCGCGAAAACCTTTTTGATGATTCCATTTAAACTTCACAGCCTAATGCAGGGGTGAAGCCACTATGCCAGCGGTATGTATCCATGGTCTCCCCAATAATAGGTCGTAAGTAGCAGATATATCTAACACTTGGAACTCGACATCAAACCAAGTCGGGCCCATCTGTAGACTGAGGTTGATTTCTCTATTGGTGGCTCTCTAAGATCCATCAAATGCCTTCACATTCATGCTTCCCATCCGTATCTCGTGCAAGACTTTACTAGTCTCTTCAGAATAGTCAATGGGCATATATTGAGACTTGAACCTCCATCTGTCAAGACCCTAGCAATGAACTTATCTTAAAATTGCACTATGATGTGTAGCGCCCTGTTGTGGCTCAGTCCTTCTTGTGGTAATTCATCTTCATGAAAAGTGATTTTATGGTTCTCCAATACTTGTCTGACCATGTTGGAGATCTCCCCACTAGTGATGGTGGTGGGTGCATAAGCTTCACTCAACACCTTCATCAAAGCATTCATGTGTGTGTTTGAGTTTTGTAGCAGTGATAAGATGGATATCTGAGCGGGAGTTTTGTTTATGTGGTTAACAACGGAATACTTCCTCGCTTGTACCTTTCTCCCAAGGTCGTCAGGTCCGGTCTCAACAACAAGAGGCTTAGGTGCAACTTCCTTGCTTGTTCCCCTCCAAGATTCTCAAGTGCATAAAGTCTGCCAGTTCTAGTCATACCTTGCACTGCACCAGTTTCCTCCATTTTTTCTTTTCCTTTTCTTCTTGCTTCCGCAACATAGTCCCATGGGATGACATCAGACTTGTAGGATGGTGTGGGATCTACCATCACAGTGAAGGGTGTAGTTACCTCGACTTCAAACTACACTTAGTTCTGTACCACAACTGGTGTGAGGGTGACCAGAGATGTTTTAGGAGCATCTCCCTCTCGTATGAGTCCGATGGACCCTTCCTAATCCCATTCTTCGTCAGTCTCTATCACATTCACTCCTTTACCTCTATGATCCGGGAGAGGATTGTTATGAACATTTGGTGCAACTTCCTTTGCATGTATGACCTTAGTGTCAATCAGCGTCTGAATCTTGTCTTTCAACGTGCGACACTTATTAATGGTATGACCCTTCATGCCTGAATGATAGGCACGTGTTTTGTTGGGATTAATCCATTTAGAGGAATTTTCCATAACAACAGCAAGGATGTGAGTAACATAACCAACGACCTTTAGTCTCTCATATAGTTGGTCTATGGGTTCAACAATTGGGGTGTATTTTCTAGGCAATTTGTGGTCGAAATTTGGTCGTGGCTTTTGGTAGTTTTGGCGGGCTGGTGGTGGTGAATGGTAATATGCAGGTTGAGTATTATATGCATAGTAGGTGGTAGCATGTTGTTAGTATCTGGGGGGTGAGAGTTGATGTGTGGGTGGAGGTATTTGATATGTGAGAGGAGACTTGGGACCCTGGTCTACCATCGGGGCACCTACTTCTTTCTTATTCGAAATACCTCCTGATTGCAAAGCTTTATTTGTGGCCTACAGTGCCTCAAAATTGGTCGCCATCTCATTCTTAATTCCTTCTTCTATTATTTCTTTTAACTTGATGATCTCGGAGAATTTGTGATTTTCAATAACCATCAACCTTTTGTAATACTGCGGGTCTTAAGCCCTAACAAAGAACTTGTTCATTTGTTCTTCTTCAAGTGTTGGCCTTACTTTCACGGCTTCTGATATCCAAATAATAACATACTCGCGTAAGGTTTCTGTCAGCCTATTTTTGAGGTTTTGAATGTTGAAAATGTCTGGCGTATTTTTCGTGTTGAACTTGAATCTATCCATGAAGTCTGATGCTATACTCACCCAACTAACCTACTTTTTTGGCTTTTGACTTATATACCAAGACAAGGAATCTCATTCGAGGCTTCGCATGAACAGTTTCATGCGGATTTGTTCATTCTTGCCTACTCCTACGAGCTTGTCACAATACGTTCTCAGATGCACTTTCGGATCACCAGTTCTTTCGAATATTTCAAACTTGGGAGGTTTGTAACTTCCGGTAGTTCCACATCCAGCTGAATACATAGGTTCTCATAGTTTAGAACTTTAACACCTTCACCACCCTCAACACTCTAAACTCTACTAGTGAGCTTTTTGAATTACTCTGCCATGTTTTTAATGAGCAAGTCCTTCTCAGTCGATTCGGGTATGTATATGGTTTGTTACAGGGTATGGGGTAAAGTTTCCACATATATTGGATTGCTTTAATGGGTTCCTGGAACTTGGGTATAAGGGTAGTCATTGGTCGAGTTTTTGGGATTGGGAGTAGGTTGTGATTCATTTTGGGGAGTGTGATAAGTAATGGTTTGTGGGTATTGAGTTGGATGATGGTGGTGTATTTGAGGGGTCGGTACTGGTGGTGGATTAAGGTTTTGGGGATGTGCGGGATACTGGTGTGGTGCAGGAGGATTTGGTGGTGGGTTTTGATTTTGCGGTGGTTTTGGTTCTTGGTAATCAGGTTTTTGATTAATGTCGGGGACATTGAGAGTGAGGAGAGGTTTTCCAAATTTTGAACCTTCTCAAGCTCGCCTTGTAGTTCCAGGATTTTCGGTTCTAGACGTAAGACCAACTCATTCTGTGCCGGAGTACTTTGGCCGTATGAAGTTTTAACATTTTCCATCACATTGTCTTTCTTGATACCACTCAAATCATCCATTTTCCCTTTTCCTTTACTTTTGTCTTTAGGATCGCTTTGTGGAGGAGGAGGTGGAGGACCTCTGAATATGGCGTGGTATGCTGATGATGCCAGTATGCACGAACCAATCTTTGAGAGTAGGAATAATCAAAAAGAAAAGAAAAAGAAAAATGTAACCAAGTTAGTAAGGTGAAATAAAAGAGTGTTTGCAATATTTAAACATGTTTCACAAAGTCATGCAATGATTTGCGGCCTAATTTAGGGACCTCATTGTGCCTGAGGTAGGCCTAAGCGACATATTGACTTGGAGAAAATTGATGCCAACATTTGCATCATTTCATTAATGCGAAAAATGAGTCAAAACTTAACTAAATCTACAATAATAATAAAATTACTAATGACATTTAGCCTTATTACAATTAAAATCTTATGCTAAGCTAGAAATCAGTAAAGAACATCATTTCCTAGTCTACTTGTCCCTGAAGGACCTTCTCCATGCTGGGCTCTTTTGACCCCATCAATCAGGTTTCCTACAACTTGCATATCCAACAGTAAGTAAGATTTTGCTAGATGTCCTCCTTCACTTCCATCCGTACCTTGACAATCTGAGAGTCTCTTTCTCATCTTCCCCTCGAGCTCCATTAATCTTTGTTCCAAGTATTCCAATCTTTCTGTTGACTTAGTGGCAATCTCCTTCCATTCCTTTATCGCCTCCATGTTCACTTTGTGCTATTCCTGATGTTTAGCTTCAGAATCGAACACCCTTTTGCGTTGCCTCTTATACTTAACATGTGCCTCATCCACCTCATCTATGATCCTGTCCTTTAGATTGACTCCTGGCTTGACGTCTCCCGCTACATCGTCCTCCAACCATGATAGACAGTAGGACACATGACCGGCTTTATTCATGTCTGGCTTAGTGGTTTCTCTCTCCACAATGATAATTTGGTTCCACATATGTTGTGCCTCGAACTTAAATAGAGTGATATCTCCTGTGAAATCCACCTTGTACTGGACCATGTTGGAAACTCGAGGTATGACCTGTTTTCTTCCCATTTGCCTCATTACCCTTATGAGAGCATAAGGATAGATGTCTCAAAACCCGATTAGTACTAGATGATTAGTCCCCCTTGACCCGATAATGAACTCACTCCTAGGAAACCACTCAAACATCCAATGTACCTGCTCATCCGTCAGATAGCTAAAGAAATGCACCGAACTTATACCATTTCCAGGCTGCCGGAACCTATCTGGAATACACTTCATTTTCTTTGGATGATGGTTGGGTATGTAGTCATTCAACGGCCTTTGCAAAAGCTCTTGACGATACTCTCCTCTATGAAAGTGTTTCAGCAGCCACACTTGTAGTAACAGATTACAACCCTCAAAGTGTACAAATCCCTCACCGATCTAGAGTGCGGTCCATCTCAGCTAAGATCATAGGGATGATGGTATAAGTTTGTCCCTTGATGCACTCCATCAAGGTCCTGACAACCATGGCTATGCGAGTATGAATCCTTCCTCCCTTCATTGGAAATATCAATAACCCCAAAAAATAGGCGACGAACATATATAGCCGACAGTACGTTCAACCCAAGGAAGTAATGGCAAGTTCATCATGATGAAGACGATACGACTTGCTATGACCATAACACTCGTAAAGAAATTTAAAAGGGATGTATGACTTCTTCAAACAGAGCAGCTAATCATTTTTCCTAAAACCTAACATCTTTAAAAAACCGCGGGGAGTATGATTCTCTAGTACCAGTAATCCCGGACTATCCCATGGCAACTTAGCGAAGCCTCCTATTTCTTTTAGGAGAGGTTTGATTTCTATATTGACAAATTGAAAGACGTCTCTTTTCTCATCCCAAAACATGGTAGCGACCTCAATCACTTCCCTATTTGGTCTAATGTTTAGCACAGATGGTAAGTTTCCAGGTACTCTTCTCACATGTTTCTTGTCGCAAGGTGCAAGGTCTTTCCACCAGCCAAGTAGCAAAAGTGGGATGTTTTGGACCATACCAAACCTGCTTTGTGCTTCATTTTCTGCACAAACAAATGCAACCCATTTCCCCCTCTAGATTTGACTATTTATGCAATAATGATCAACATATTGAAAACTTTTCTCCAAGTAATGCCCATAATATGATAGTGTTCAATAGGACTGTGGAAATCCTGTCAGGCTTTGGACAAGGTTTATCTTAGCGGGTTGGTACATTAATAACACTCCAACCCATACTAGGTTTAGCATGATGCACGTACACTTCAAGTTAGAGTAGGGTCTCTATAATGGTCTAAAATAGTACTCCCAAGTGGATAACTTGAGAGGGAAAGGAACAGGACCGTCGATTGAACCGCTGATCGACTAGTCTACCACAAATAAGCCTTTACGATTTAAAAAAAGGGTAATTTTCGAAAGAGCGCAGACACTCATCAAGCGCCGTTATGTTGATAACTGGCACGAGTAGAGTATGATGTGGAGAAGGCTTTATGCAGGAATAATAACAAGTTGACAAGTATTTACATGATAAAATATGTAAAAGCAATAAATAAGATTACAAAAGTAACATGGAAAGAATAGAGAAGAAAGATAAAAGAAAGAAGTTAGTTTAGTTTATAAAAAAATGTGCGAGAACGTAATGAAGCAGGTAAGGAAGTACAGATGGGAAAGGCATGATGTAGTAGTTTTAGACAAAGTGAAAAGAGATAAGAGTGGTCACAACAAACAAAGGAAAATAGGGGAAATGATGTCATAGCAAATTTAAACAAATAAAGGTGAATAGGGGAAGGGATGTGCATGCCATAGCAATTTTTAATAGATAAAGGTGAATAAGTGAGGTGCATGTAAGCAAGTAATCCACATAAGTCAAGTTCGTTACGGTAAGAGCCTAGCTGTAAATTCCCAGCAGATTCGCCATGCTGTCGCGCCCCATTTTTTCGTGAAAACGGGTTTTGATGTGTGACAACTCTTTTAAATAGGTATTAAAAGAGAAGAGTCGTCATCTAAAGATTTTATGGTGCGTTAGGGTAAGGGATCAAATTACCTAAAAGAGAAAGTAAGCACTCTTCAAGGTCCAAAACTGTGGGTCCCGACCAAAATTTACACTATGTGGATTGTGTAATTAGGCTAGGTGACCAAATAAATAAAGGAAAATTTAGAAGTTGAAGAGTCTTATTAAAACATATGAGAATCAGTACAAATCTTAATGATTACTAGGATACAACTACATCAATCCATGTTAAGTGACTAAGTGTAAAGAACAAATACATAAAGAAAGGAGGGGGAGTCCTAAGCTGTTTAGCGTAAACGATCACCCCGTGCAACATATATTATACTGGATCTCCCCGTGCAAGATAAATAATACTTCACAACTCCCTTGAGGTAGGGTTTGATCATATTATTCAGCAGGCACAGACTATCATCTCCTGCTACCCAATTACTATGTTGAAGTTGTTTACTTAAAGGTGATCTAATTCAATTTTAAGCCGCGTCCCATGCCTACGGTCTAGGAGGCTTTGGATCTCTATTTGGGTGGTTCTAGACATGCTTAGGATGCTCAAAATTATAAAAACTAGGTGACATTCAAAACAATTAGGACTGCACATAATAGCAATGAAAGGCTCAAGTTAACCTCCACACATAAGCACAAAAAAGGCACGCGATCAATCACAAATTTTTAGGTTAGGTAGTGGTCGTTATTAATCGTTAAGTCCTACAGGCAGGATCTCTATGTGATTCTGATTTCTAGTATTATATAAACACGTTCAGGTAGATTAAAACATTGCAAATCCTATGGGCATGATTTCTAATTGATTTTGATTTCCAGTATTATATATAAACAACGTTCAGGCAGATTAAAACATTACAAATCCTATAGGCATGATTTCTAATTATTTGTGCAACATGGTAGTGAAATGATCTCGGAATCCTGAATTACACTGCTTCTCATATAGATAGCAGTGTCCTACAAACGTGATTTCTAACAGTTGAAATTGCTTTTGTATATATTATCCCTATAGGCATGTCATCTACGTGCGACGAAGTAACAACATGATCGATTAATTGATTAAAATCCTATAGTTATGATATCTAAGGAGCAGGTTGTTAAGATAAATAGAAACAATTGGTTGATTGCTTAATTGTAACCCTATATACATGGTATCTAGATGGGCAGTAATAAAACATCTGTTATTTATCCTATAGGCATGCTTTATACATATAAAACCAAATAGCATATATGGTGTGTTGAACAAATAATAAATAAACCAGATGGGTCCTGTAGACATGTTTTCTACTCTTTTATGCAAATATTAAAATATACCCCTTTCCCCGAATTTCACCAAATTTTCCCATTATTTAGTTTACAAATTATTATAGCCCAAAATAGAAAAATACGAACTTAAGGTGACAGGAATACAGACTGAAATAAATACAGGCCCTATCAAATAGTATAGACCTGCTACAAAATAACTAGTGAATTTCTGGGCCTTCAGCAACCTCATCAACCAACAGACCACAATCTCAGGTTCCTAAGGGCAGTAGAGTCTTCCCAGGTCCAACAACACATATAGCCCAACATCAGGCTCAATAAATAACTTACTTGGCCAAATCGATGCCAAACGTAACCATATAGGTGACAAACCACTCATGGAATTGATTAACAACTTTTCACTCTTCACTCTTAAAGTTGTAACTAACAACAGTTCTAACCTAAACACATTGACAAGAGTAAAGGAAATACAAATAAGTTCACAAGATAGATTCATGCTTGCATTTTCAAAAATAAAGCTAAAGTAACAGAATTGACCATAATAGGATAGTGGACTATTCCAAAAGAGTTTCAAAAGTAAACTAACTAAAAATTAGTCTAGAGAACTTTAGATACAAGATTTAAACATGAAAACCTAATAGAGTCAGAGACAAGAATAAGTAGAGCATAGCCTTCATATGAATGTTTAAACATGAAGCTTAATATAAGAACATGTTAATTATCGAGCAATCACTTAGGTGAGAGTGACAAACTTTAACATGCTGAGTATCAGTTACAATACCAGAAAGCTTACAATAAGCAAAAACATGTCGTCTTCTTTGGGTACACCCCACACTTTTTCATTTGACTCTCTCCAAGTTTCTCTTTTAAGGCCCCCTTTCTCCTTCCATCTTGAAGATCAACCTTTCTTCCCCCACTCTAAGCATGAGCTACGTTTCCTGAATGTCCAGAATTGCTCTGCCCATAGCCAAGAAGGGTCTTCCTATAATCAGTAGGACCTCCCCATTCTCCTCCATGTTCACCACAATGAAGTCCACAAGGCACACTAATTTGTCCACCCGAACTAGCACATCTTCCATTATTCCTTCAGGTATGATTTTAGTCTGATCCGCCAGCTGCAAGGACACAGGTATCGACCTAATTTCTCCAGTCTCTCCCTCTAATTTCCTATAAATAGACAAAGACATACGATTAATAGAAACACCTGAATCACATACAAATTTTTTAAATTTAAGACTTCCTAAAGAGCAAGGTATAGTAAAACTCTCTAGTTCTCCACAATTTTAAGAGAACTTATTTTGCAAAATGGCACAACAATGCTCTGTGAGCTTGACCACCGATGTCTCTTCCACTTCCTACTTCTCGGACAATATCTCCTTCAAATATTTTGCATAAGTTGGCATCTGTGAGAGCACCTCTATTAAAGGTATAGTCATATGCAACTGCTTGAACACGTCTAGAAAAATCCCGAATTGTTCTCCAACTTTTCTCTTCTTTGCTTTTGGGGGAAGAGTGGAGCCTGCATGTAAGGCCCCGTAAAAATCTTGTACTCAAAACCTAGTAGCTCGTAGTGCCAAGGTCCGAATATGTGTTAGGAATGTGTAGAATTCTTCACGGCGAGCTTGCTCGCCTCGGTTCAGACCCTTTTTACTGATTTTGCACTTAAAAATCAAAAAATTAATTTTCCAGAAAATTATCATTATGCGGTCCAGAATGCAGTCGCAGATCAGCTATGCGGACCGCATTTCTACCGCAGAGTGAAGCAGAAGAATTTTCAAAATTGATGTTGAAAATGCGGTCCATTATGCGATTTCATAATCAATATGCGGACCGTATAATCGTCGCATAAATTCCTCAAGGATTCGTGGAGGTCAATTCTGTGGTGCAAAATGCGACCACATAACAAGAATGCGGACCGCATTCCTGTCGCAGACCCTGGCAGACCTTCAGAGTTTTGAGGGCATTTCTGCGGTCTAATCTGCAAACCACATTTCGATTCTGCGAACGCAGAATGCGACCGCAGATTTTGCTCAGGCTTCTATTTTTCTAAATTTTAAAACCCGACCCCTTTTTAATAAAATACCTCAACCCCCTAATTTTAACAATCTTGCTGAACAAATTAAGAGAGAGGAAGAGAGGGTCTTGAGAGAGAAAGTCATCTTCTCCAAAATTTGGTTCTTCAAAACCATCCGGGCCGGGAAATTTCAAGCTTATCTTCATACCCCCTTTCTTTACAGGTAAAATCCTTAACTTCTCCCATTGAATTTCTGGTTTAAACTAAGAGGGGGAGTCTCATGCATTAGTCCTTGTAATAATGGTTGAAATCATGTATGCATGTCTATTAAAAACCTAAAATCTAGTAGGAGGAATTGGGTAGGGGTAAAGGAGAATTCAAAGAGGGGTTGATAACCTAAATGAGTTTGAGTAGGAATTGTGAACTTCAATTCTAAGTTATGTGTATTAATTTGTTCACCATATTAACAGTGCTAGAATTTTGGTGAATGTGAAGTAGAAATTAAAAAGGAATTCAGCTCCAGGTATGTATGGCTAACTTTAACCTTTGTAAAATCATCTTGTTTGGTGTCCAAATACTTGGTATGTGATATCTCCATGAATTAGTTGTGAAGTTAAACTCTTGTGAGCAGGATGTGTTTACTTGTGTGAACTATTTGTGAATTCGTGTAAATATTGTGCCTCATACGTTGTTGGTTAAAAGATCCGATATGATTGTGCAAGTAAATGGAAATAAACTAAGTTGTGATTGCGAATGTGTTATGTGGCAAAGACTGTGGAATAAATGATAGAGAGGAATCATAATTGGTGAAATTGAAATAACTGTGATAACATCCCTTGTGGTTAGCTGTGGAAAACTATTGTTCTGATCTAAATGGTATAACGGGCTGTTGAAAAAGATGGAAATGGTATGGATAGTCACCTAAACCTTTCGTGAGTTGTGTTGTTGTTGTTATTGGGATTTGTGGTTGTTGTTCTTAAAACTTGTTGTGGTTATCCTTGTAAATTATTATTGTTGTGGTATTGTTTGTGAACTGTGATTGCTCGGTAGAATCGGGTTGCGCGCCGCAACACGAAGTAATAAGGTGTGAGTTGTGGTGATAAGGGTGGCCGAGGTAATAAGGGTGGAAAGTGATCGATATCACTAATGAAATGAAATATGAGAACGTTGTGAAATTGAAAATGTGGAAATGATGATGGGGAAAGGAGAGTTTGTTAACTTGGTTGCCTTGATCGTTTTCCTTGTGTGCACTCAATCGTTGATTTCTTCTATTGTTTATTACTTGTGTATGGCTTGAGGTTACTCAGGGTAAGGTTTGTTATACATATCAGTACAATTCAAGTGTACTGACGTCTTTTTTGCCGGGGGCGCTACATTCGTGTTGTGATTGTAGGTGGATCCGCAGCAGGTACTCCAGCCCACCGATCGTAGCTCCCCCTTCGTCTTTCATCAGCTTTTTGGTGAGCCCCACTCCTCTTGGGGCC
>MU772559.1:42357-78951 GCA_026770625.1 Nicotiana glauca | reverse complement strand
TTAAGTGACTATGTGTGTTTTGTAAAAATGGTGTTTTAATTATAAGTGACTATTTCCTTTGATTAATGGATAATGAAAAATACGGGGTACGCATGGGATAGGAAAGGCACCCAGGTTCGCTCGGCTGTGGCTACCCGGTCGGGCGCCGGTCATGTCCCACGAATTTGGGGCGTGACACTGCATATATTTGTGCTCCCCAATCTTCTTATTTATTGAAATTGCATATTCATTCTTCTGAGCTGTAGTTTTCCCCCTCTTCTTCAGACCATCATCTACGATCACTTCTCCTTCTTGAATGTTGCTATTTTCTACTCCTCCACAATCTCTACATGTCTTTCAATCAACTTATTCTTTTGTTTTGCTCTAGGATCCTCCAATACGTGCCCACTCCTGAAATACACTACATTTATTGTCTCTTTAGGATTTCTTTTAGTATCGGCACAGAGAGTTCCTAAA
Source organism: Nicotiana glauca (assembly GCA_026770625.1). NCBI lineage: Eukaryota > Viridiplantae > Streptophyta > Magnoliopsida > Solanales > Solanaceae > Nicotiana > Nicotiana glauca. The sequence goes on along the minus strand of MU772559.1, from coordinate 78,495 downwards.
ACCCTCTCAGACAATAGATTGGCAAGTTGCCCCACATGTCTTTCCAAGTTTTGAATGGTTGTGCCCTATTCCGAATAACTATGCCGTGTTCTTGTATATCGTTGATCCATGAGTTTCAAGCCTCTCATATGTCTTAATAATAAAGGCCTTCATAAAATCTTCCATGCTAGATTGATTAGACTGTGGAGGCTGATATTGCTGCCTCTGCAAATTTTGAAAACCTGGAGCTGCTTGTCCTTGGGTCTAGAGTTGTTTTTCTGCCATGAGTTTAGGGTACTGATCTCGTCCAAATCACACCTCAAATTAAGTTTATGATATGATCGATTGCATAGTAATACCCAACAAAGAGTTGGGGTCGATTTCCATATGGAGCTATGTGTGGGATTTAGGAGTATAGATTATAGTGTATGAGTATGAACTATCTCAACCCTTCCTGAGCCTAGGGTCTATTGAAAATAGCCTCTCTACCTACTTTAGGTAGGGGTAAGGTCTGCGTATAGACTACCTTCCCCAAACCCCACCTATTAGGATCAAACTGGGTCTGTTGTTGTTGTTGTAGTATGAACTATCTCAACTTACACTTTCACAAATTGATCTCGGTTCTATGTCTATTTTAAACTAAGATTGCAAGATTAAGAAATGAAACTAAGAAATTGTTTTGTTGTTTTTCAAGTTTTGTAAAAAACCTAAGGCTATGACCATCATCTTAGTGTTTGCCTAATGAGATATAAACCTTAATGCTTGTTTTTTTGGTCGGGGTATATTATATCTATCAACACTCAATTACCCACTCAATACCTCTCGGTTAGAGAGTGATTTTGCCCAATTTGGCTTTCTCATGTCCAAATAGGTATTGCACAAAACGATTGACAAAAGCTGAAATTGAGTTATTACTATCTCTAGGTTAAACTCTTTAATTGGGATCATCAATCTCTTGATTGATCCAATTTCTTGTTAGCCAAGTTTTCCTAGACTAAGTCTCTCTTTGTCAAGTAGAGACTAGGTCAAATAGGCATGAACTAATATTTGCAACCATTTATTCCACAAATTAAAGAATGAACAAGGCTAAATAATAAATACCCAACCATAAACAAGCATTAAATCAAACACCCATAAGGTTTACACACTAGAGTTGAATCACGACCCTAGTAAAAATCTAGCTACTCATGCTTGAACTTGAAGAAATAGAAGAAATATACTAATTAAACTCATATTGCAAAATCAAAAATGACAAAATCTATGTTAAAATAACCCAAAATATGAAAAACTACTGAAAGAAGTAAAGAGAAACAGCTACTATAGCTGCTGATGTCAAAAGTCCACCTAAAAATATGAAACTCATCTATTTATACAGGGCTGGAAATTTTGGACAAAAATGCCCTTCAGGAGGTTTTGTGGCCGCACAATTCCATGTGCGATCCGCATAATTCTTTGACTTGTGAGGATTGGAAGTTTGCAGTCGCATAACTCTGATATGCGATCGCAATGCACTCTTTCTACGGTCCGCATAATTGTAACTACAACCGCATTTTGCTCTTCTGCGGTCCTCACTTTTACATCTACAGCCGCAAAGCTCTTCTTCTGCGGCCGCACAATTCTTCTATGGTCTGCACTTCTAGGGTACTTGGAATGCACATTCTCTGAACTTTTGGTCCTAGCCTTCATTTGTGGCCGCACAATTCATATGCGGACCGTAGTTTGCACCTTCTCTGCTGACCTTTCCTTCATACTCTGCAGCCAAAGATGATATTATACAGTCTGCACTTTTGAGCTTCTGTGCCATTTGTGCCCTTGAGTTCAGATTACTCCTTCTTAAGTTAGATTTAATCTCGAGAATTTAGCTTCCAATATTCCTACAATTAAGCATATTTCATCGGTTTTTGGGAACACAATTGAACGCTTTTAGACTAAAACAAAAGCTAAAAGGCGCTAATAAATAGTCAAAATCCCCACTTATCAACTCCCCCAAACTTAAGTCATTGCTTGTCCTCAAGCAAGTAAAATAGTTCCCACTTCCAAAAGTTAAAGGACACTATAGCCAGCCATAGATGACTCATTCACACCTCAGTTGGGACCAACAATGTCACACCCCGAATCCGAGGGACATGACCAGCGCTCGATCGGGTAGCCCCAGTCAAGCGGACTTGGGTGCCTCTCCTACCCACCTGTTACCCCGCATTTTTCATTAATTAATAACCAAGAGAAATAACCATTTACAGTCAAAACACTGTTTTATTACAAAACATACATATGGTACATGATTCTTAGCATGGTTTACACTTTACATAGCCCAACGTGCGAGATACATATTACATAAGTTCATGACCCACATTTCCTGTCTACGGAGCCTCTAAACATGAAAAAGGGATGATATCGTACTTGCCGGTAACAAGGCCCCGACTATACCTTATACAAATATCAAAATAAGATCCCAAAATAGAAGCGTCATGAGCCACGCAGGGCCCGAAAGGAAAGGGGCTCACCAATTCAGCTGACAGGAAGTGATGAAGAGCTACGGTCGATGGACTGGAGTACCTGCTATGGATCCACCTACAATCATAACACGAATGTAGCGCCCCCGGCAAAAGGGACGTCAGTACACTTGAATTGTACTGGTATGTATGAACAAACTTGCTCCAAGTAAACTCAAGCCATATACAAGTAGGTAACAGTAATAGAAACACACAATCAAATGCACAAGAAAAGGAACAATCAATCCAAACAAGTTTTGAATCTCTCCTGTTTCCCCCTTCCACAATTCCATGTCAATGATTTCACAATTTGCTCAAATGTTTATTTCAACAGTGATTTCGATCACTTTCCACCCTTATTATCTCGGCCACCCTTATCACTACAACCCGCACCTTATAACTTTGTGTTGCAGCGCGCAATCCGATCCCAACGTACAGTCACAATTCACCAACAACACAACAACAATCAACAATTCACAAAGATCAACAACAACACTTCTTAAGAAATAACAACAACAATTTACAAGTATTTCCACAACCATCAATACTATTTTCTGTCATGTGCAACAACTCACATGTGTTTTACAACACAACGACAATTGCCCACTATAAGCCATAGATGTGGTTATCATAGTTATTCCAATTGCATTATTCACGATTTTCTTTCATCATTTGTTCCTCAATTCTTACCACAAGCACAATCACAAATAATTTCATGAATAAGCCACACAGATATCACATACCAAACATTCGTACACCAAACAAGGCAATTCTACAAAGATCAAGGTTAGCCATACATACCTGGAGCCGAATTCCCTTTTTAACTTCCACTTTTAATTCACCCAATATCCTAGTAACATCAATCTAGTTCACAAGTTAACACATACATCTTAGAATCGAAGTTCACATTTACTACCCAAACTTATTTAGGTTGTCAACCCTTCTTTTGCAAGCCTTCCTTCTACCTAACTCCTCTTACTAGCTTTTAGGTTTTAAAGAACATGCATATGTATTTAAACTCCCATTTTCAAGAATCAATTCATGAGAATACCTTTTTTTATTTATTTATTTAAATCTAAAAATCAATGAAGAAGGGTTGGGGATTTTACCTGCAAGAGTGGAGATGAAGACAAGTAGTTGAAATTTTCTAGGCTTGGATGACTTTGGAAAATCAATTGATGAGGATGAGACTTTCTCTCTCAAGAACCCTCTCTTCCTTCTGTCTAGTTTTGTTAAGAAAATGTGTAAAAATGAAGGGTTGGAGTGTTTTATTAAAAAGGGGGTCGGGTTTAAAATTTAGAAAATTAGAAGCCCGAGCAGGATCTGCGGTCGCACTTTGCAATTGTAGAATCAAAATGCGATCCGCAGATTGGACCGCAAAAGTGTCCCAAAACTCTGAGTGTTTCTGCTTGGGTATGCGACGGGAATGCGGTCCGCATTCCTATCCTGCGGTCGCATAATGCACCGTAGAACTGACTTTCAAAAATCCTTGAGAAATTTATGCGATGATTATGCGGTCCGCATATTGATTATGTGATCGCATAATAGACCGCATTTTCATCATCAATTTCAACTAATCCTCTGATTAACTCTGCGGTAGAAATGCGGTCCGTATACCTGATATGCGACCGCATTCTGAACCGCATAGTGGCAATTTTTTGGAAAATTTTGACTCTTGGGTTTTAAGTACAAAATCAGTAAAAAAGGTCCGAACCGCGGCGAGCTACACATTCCTAACACATATTCGGAACTTGGCACTACGAGCTACTAGGTTTTGAGCACAAAATTTTATGGGGCCTTACAAACAATTACCCAGACCACTCATGCATTATTGATAAGGAAGAAAGTTAAACATTTATGAACAAATATATCTAATGTGACATTAGAGCATCAAGGGTTGTCTTAGCTAATCAAGGACTTCCGCTCTATCTTAAGAATTTAGCACTCAATTTAAATTTGTGAAAGGTTACTCGTCTCTCTCAAGAGAATGTCACAAGTACAGATTCTAGTTCCATAAGCTTGCCCCTCATGTAAATCACCACTAATGTAGCTCACTCGGGTCGAAATCAAGTAGTACTTCTTTTGGGATGTATTGAAGGCTTTTGGATTAGGGATTGATACAATACGGATAATTGGTTACACCTTCCTTACGCACTCCATCTTTTAATTCTCGGCTCATACTTTACCGACTTGTGGTACTTTCTTTTCGTTGGGGACTAGAGAGACTTAACATTACTCTTTATTGATCATTTCATTCATATTTCTCCATGTTTGGGCTCATTGCCTTTCTTTGAATCCCTTCAACTATTTCATTCATTCACTTTTTGCATTCTTCTTTTTGTTCTTTTCATTTCTATGCCTTTACTTCTTGTCATTTCTTTTTCTCTTTTTGTGCCTTAATACCTTTCTTAGATTTCCTCGTCTCTCCCCCAAACTTATTTTTTTATCCAATTGTTTCACATGAGTGTTAAGGAAAGCTCGGGTGCCAAGAGATGGTCACTATAGAACATGTAAATACTTGTAACATGGTTTTTAGATGAGAAAGGATAAAGGCTCGAAGGGGTTGAATAGGGATGACATCATTGGTAGACAATAGAAAACTCAAACGGGCCAAGGAATGCCTACAATCACTTCTCAAGCCAAGCAAAACTTACGATTTCTCCTTAAAAAATATTCGGGGCAAGTTCTAGATCTTCCGCACGAGTACTCAGACTAGAAATAAAGTAACTCACCTCTCATGAAACTAGATTGTTAAAGAGGATAGAGTCGAGGGCCCACAACAGCCACATTCAAGATTGAATATCACTATGGTCTAATTAGACCATTCGATGGTATCAAAGTCAACAAAAGAGTCACAAAGTCACTAACTAGAGCTATTTCCTTTTAAAAATCCTTGTCTTTAACCATAAGCACATAGTTAAATTTGTTGGTGCCAAATGAAGCATGTTTGACTCTTCGAGTTTGACTTAGTTAGGTATTTTTATTCATTATTACTACCTAGACATCAAAGACGGACTCAATCCCTTAAGAAAGTTGTCACGCCATCCATCATTGGGAAGAGTCACCCGGTTCACATAAAAACCACCTTTGAAAAGAACCGTGGCATTAAAAAAACCAAAGGCTTATTCTCCACTAAAGCATAAAAAGAATCTACTAAATAAAGCCACTAAATTAAACATTAACTAATAACAAAACAAAACAAATAAGCTACAAAGCAAGACTACTGAAAGCGTAATAGATATACGTAATAAGAGAGGAAAAGAGAATATATATATACATCATGAGAGAAATGTGAGAATATATACAAAATAAGGAGAAAGAAGAAAATACTATCAGTTATTACAAACCAAATGTCTCAAAATCATCCAAATAACTCAAATAAACTCCACCCCCGAATAAAAATTAGCATTGTCCCCAATGCTTAACAAAATAAGAGTAAGAGAATGGTAAAAGTGAAGAAGACTTCCTATGTGGCCTTGGACATCTATGTGTCCATAGCAGCGTCACCACCCTCAGTCTCCTCTAACTGGATCTCTTCATCCTCGACTCTGGGAGTAACTGGGTTGGTAAACATCTGGCGCACTGCCTCGGTTGTGTCGGTAGCCGGGTCTAGCTCCTCAGACTGGCTAGCTGGTGCCACTGGAGATGATGGTGCTACTGGATCTGCTGGTGCTGCTGGATCTGAGTCCATCTACATGTCAAATGGAAGATCTCCAAATGCTGCAATCTTGGTCACCTCCCTCCGTAGCCTGTCAACTAATTTCTTAAACGTATGAGTTTTCCTCATTTTCTTTACCTTCTTTTCCAGCTTCTTAATCACTGATCTCTGTGCTACCAAGGTGTTTATTATGGTAGTCTGGTTCTCCAAGAGCTTCTTCAATGTCTCCTTCAATATCAGAGGAATACGGGGTGGCAGAATAGATGTCTGCGTTGCAATAGTACTGTATATGTTAGATAGCTTTGCATTAGTTGTATGCATCCAGTTGTTGAGGCTCGCCAGTGTATGGGAGACTCGCAATGCATATAATGGAACAATAGGCATAGGCACTAGCTTCAAAGTCGATGTGGAAGGCACTAAAGCTGAAGGTGGGGGCATGGAAACTGCACTAGCTGAAGGCTCTGCTGAAGTGGATGGCATATCAGCTGTCTGTGCAGGTACCATCGGTGGCTTATCAGACTGGCCAATGGTGGTAGAAGGTTGACCCTTTCTCTTAGAGTTGTGTGCATCTATCATAATACCATGAGAAGGGCTTCTTTCCCCTCACCTTCGTATCAAAATCCTTCGGCTCCACCCGTGTATCTGTAAGGTACCCAGTGATAGTGCTTGGATACGGGTAGGAGGTGTCAGCTTTCCTGTGGACCACAAATATGTTGACTGACATCACGATACCCACAGTGATCAGGTACCCGGCCATAATAAAGGCGAATAAAGCTGCCCGCTGGATAGGAAGTTTTTTTTCATTTTTGCATGGGTCTAGTCTGCTGCATGCAAAAGTTGTCCATACCTTTGCCTTGAAGTTCAAGGTGTTCCGGTGAATAGGAATCTCTGCTGTGATCTATGGTGGTGGTGGCCCCGAGGCTGCAAGAATCTCAGCTAGCCATGGGCGAGCTGCATCTCCCATTGCCAGCTTTTCTAAGTACTGCACATGCTCAGCATCCTCAAACCCTAAATAGGTGTTCAATGTGTTCTGGTCAAATCTCACCTTCATATTCCTCACTTTGGTCCCTTTCCTTATGTGCGCCACATTGGCGTAGAATTCACAAACCAAATACTCCTTTTCTTCCACTACGCTCTAGGTGAACCATATCCACCCGTTTTGTTCTCGAAACTTTCTTAAGACTGCTGGATTATACTTGTCAAGGTTTTCTAATCGGAACTGTCGCTCAAGAGTGAGCGATCTTACCGTCCACCACTCTCGAAAGCTAGTGAAGAAAGCTAGACTGACGAACCAATCCTCCCAGACCTCTTTCCTCCTCGACCTCTCAAGGCCGGCAACTGTAGATCTCTCCCTCGGCCATCATCTGGAATATCATCATCCGTAGTTAATGGTGCCTCTGGGACATGTGTAGAGGAAGGCTTCGAAGCTTGACTAGTACTCTCTGAACCCTCAGAGGTTCTTTGTGATGTGGAAGGCTCGTACTAGAATTGAAATCTCCCTGGTGGATTTTATTGGACAATCGACTGCTCTTCAACCGAGTCAGCCTCCGATGCTTTCCTAGAAGGTACATAAGAACTGGATTCGCTGGCTCTGCATTTCTACTCAGCCGGCTGTAGCCTTCTATGTTATAATCTTTTGAAAGGTGAGGGGTAAGGAAATTTTGCCTCGGCCTCTAGAAGGTTCACCCCTCCCCTTTGAAGTATCTCCATGGCCTCGAGATCTAACCATTATATGTAACAAGAAACAATAGGAATGAGTTGTAATTCAAATATAAATAGATAGTGAACACATAGTGTAAACATGATTGTAGGTTGGGAATTGTGGTTTGCACAATTACAAGTGCAACCGCAGGCATGATAATGAGGACCGTATAATTTGATCTTGCGGTCGCAGAACTAGATCTATGGTCCGCATAAATTCAAGTGCAATCGCAGAACTGCAGTGAAGTCCGCACATTTTCTATTGTGTCCTCACATTAGATGTACCAAAATCACAACTCTATGAAGACAGAGAATGGGTCTTTTTGTGGCCGCACTCACTTTTTCTGCGGCCACAATGGAATTTCTGCGGCTCGCACAATTTCAAGTGCGGTCCGCAGACTCATGCTTGACCAGTTTCCCTAATCTCAACTTTTATGGACTGCACAACTTCTTGTGCGACAACAAATTTCAAATAAAATTGGCAGACTACCTAGGGTTTTCAATTTTTGCACAAATTTGACATAGTAGTAAAAATTAAGCATGAAAGTTAAGTTACCCACTCCCCATAGAACAATTATCAATCCACCCACAACATTGTTCAAATAGATTTATAGACAAATGGTTCTACATTAGACTAAAAATCTAAAAATTTAAAGAAGTTAATGAAGTTGATGATGCATACCAGAGATGAATTAATGTAGAAGATGCGTGATCAACAATTGTTATGCTTGTGAGTAGCTACTTTAACAAGAAATTTCAATATTTAGAATTTTGAGAGCTTAGAGAGGTAAAAAACTTATACAGTGACCCTAGGTCTCCTATTTATACTAAGGGTCTGACTTGAGGAACAAAAGGGATGAGTGCGGCCACAAAATTCCTTCCGCGGTCCGAACTTTGTTACCTGGGGCTCAAAAGCCTTTATTGGTTGCGGTCTGCAGAATTTGTGGTGCTGCCGCAGATTTTTGATGTGAACCGCATATTTTTGTGTACGGATGCACTTTGGCTATTTCTCTGACAAGCCAAACTTAAGAGAGTTTACAATTTCCCCTTTTAAGTTGTGCAGTACCCATTGCAATTGTGTGTTCGCAGTTCCATTTTCGCTATAGCAATCACTATTATGCGGTCAATTAGCCCTGCAACACACTCCGCCCTGCAACACACTCCAAATCCAATTAGCACAAAAATAACACATATCTACAAAAGAAGAAAAGAAAAAGAAAGCAGAAACACGGGTTGCCTCCTAAGAAGCGCCTGATTTAACGTTGCGACATGATAGAAACTACCATCAATTGAAATGAATAACCCCCACTACATGGCCATCACCAAATTTTCCCAAATAATGCTTCACCTGGTGTCAATTGACTCGAAACACCTCATCATTTTTATTCTTCAAGTCCAACGCACCAAAGGGTGTCACACCCATAATTTCAAACGGGCCACTCCATTTAGACTTTAACTTCCCGGGAAACATCCTAAACCATTAATTGAACTACAACACAAGAGCACCCTCTTTGAACTCTTTGTTCTAAATGTACTTGTCATGAAGATATTTCATCTTCTCTTTGTATAATGACGAACTTATGTATGCATGGTACCGGAACTTATCCAACTCATTCAAATGTGCCACCCTCAAGTTGGCGGCGACATCCCACTCAAGATTCAACTTCTTTAAAGCCTAAATGGCTTTGTGCTCAAGTTCCACTGGAAGATGACACACTTTTCCAAATACCAATTGATATGGAGACATTCTGATGGGTATTTTGTAAGCCGTCCTATAAGCCCATAAAGAATCATCAAGTTTCTTGGACCAATCCACCCGGTTAGCATTTACTGTTTTGGACAAAATACTCTTTATCTCCCGGTTGGTGACTTCTACTTGACCACTTGCTTGTGGATGATAGGGAGTCGTGACTTTATGAGTGACACCATTCTTGGTGAATAAGGTGTCTAAGGCTTAGTTGCAAAAATGTGACCCCCTATCGCTTATGATAGCCCGCGAAGTACTAAACCTTGTGAAAATATTCTTCTTCAAGAATGCCACCATACTTCTCACCTCATTGTTAGATAAAGCAACGACCTCAACCTGTTTTGACACATAATCAACCACAACCAAGATGTAGGTATTTCCACAAGAGCTCAAAAAAGGACCCATGAAGTCAGTACCCCACACATCGAAAGTATCAATCTCCAAAATGGTGGTGAGGGGAATTTAATTTTTCTATGAGATTCCACCGGCCCTTTGACATTCATCACATCGTTTCACTAGATCACTTGCATCCTTGTAAAGAGTGGTCCAACAGAAACCACAACTTAGCACTTTGTCCTCCATTCTTGCTCCACCATGGTGACTACCATATGGCAAAGAATGACATGACCCAAGAATTTCACATTGTTCCTCCTTCGGTATATATCTTCTAATCACTCATTCCATACAAATCCGAAAAAGGTTCGGTTCATCCCAATAGTAGTCTTGACAATCCCATTTGAGCTTCTTCCTTTGATTTAGGATAACTCATCCAAAAATGATACCACTCACGAGAAAATTTGCTATATCTGTGAGCCATGGCACCTCTTTCATTGTAATAGCCAAATTTTGATCGTGGGGGAAGGGGCCATTGATTTCAAGGCCATTATACGGCCTACCCTTCTCCTCCAAACTAGACAAGTGGTCCGCCACTTAGTTTTCACTTCCTTTTCAATCTTGGATGACAATATCAAACTCTAGAAACAAAAGCACCCATCCCATCAATCAGGCATTGGAATCTTTCTTGCTCATAAGATAATGAAGTGCTGCATGATCCGTGTGGACGATTACTTTTTCACCCATCAAGTACAGACAGAACTTCTGACTAGCAAACACAATGGCAAGGAGCTCTTTATCCATAACGGTATAGTTGACTTGGGAACTATTCACGATCTTACTAGAATGAAAAATCTTGTTTATGTGTTGTCCCAAAATATCCCCAACCGCTACATCACTTGCATTGCACATGAACTCAAAAGGAACACTCTAATTTGGAGCGGTGATAATGGGAGTAGTAGTCAACTTGAACTCCAACAATTCAAAGGCTCTCATGCAATCATCATTGAAGTGGAACTTAACATCTTTCTCTAAAATCTTGCACAATGGTTTCACCACTTTAGATAAATCCTTGATAAAATGCCGGTAAAATCCCGCATGGCCTAAGAAACTCCGCATGCCCTTCACCGAAGTTGGTGATCTTGTGGCCAAGTAAAATGCCTTCCTCGACCATGAAATGACATTTCTTCCAACTGAGCACTAAAATTTATTTCTTCACATCTTGCCAATACTTTATCCAAGTTTGCTAGACAATAATCAAAAGAATTCCCTAACATTGAGAAGTCATCCATGAAGACTTCAAGGCAAACCTCCACTATGTATGTGAAGATCGCCATCATACACCTTTGAAAAGTCGCCTGTGCATTGCACAACCCAAATGGCATCCGTTTGAAAGAAAAAGTACCATATGGACATGTAAAGGTATTTTTCTCTTGATCCTCTGAAGCAATAAGAATTTGGTTGTAGCTGGAATACCTATCAAGGAAATTATAGAAAGCACGACCAACCAATCTATCAAGAATTTGATCTAGGAAGGGAAATGGAAAATGGTTCTTCCTTGTGACTTTGTTGAGCTTACGTAGTCCATACACACTCTCCACCCGGTTATCGTTCTTGTAGGAATCAACTCATTTTTGTCATTGGTGACCATCGTCATTCCCCCTTTCTTTAGGACACATTGAACCGGAGAAGTCCACAAACCACCGTAAATGGGGTAGACCACCCCGAAATTCAACCACTTGATGATCTCCTTTTTGACAACCTCTTGCATGGCTTCATTGAGCCTCCTTTGATGTTCAATCAATGGTTTGGAACCTTCCTCCAAATTAATCTTGTGCATGCAAAATGCGGGGCTTATTCCCCAAATATCCGCCAGTGTCCATCCAATAGCCTTCTTCCTCTTTTGTAGCACCGCCAATGTATAGTCCACCTGCACGTTAGTCAAACAAGATGAAAGAATAACTGGTCAAGTAAAATAAGGGCCAAGAAATTCATACAGAAGATGTGGAGGTAAGGGCTTCAACTCTAAGATAGGAGGCTCTTCAATTGAACTCATTGTAGGAGGAGATGTCCTATTTTCAATGGCCAAGGACAATTTATGGGGTTCGTAAGTGTACTGCCCCATTCCTTACAATGAGTTCACACTATACATGAAGCCATCCATCTTGTCATTATCAAAGTTGACCAAGACGACCTCCAACGTATCATCAACATTTATCATAGCACTTGTTTCATCAATAATCACATCAGTCACCAAGTCCACGAAAGAGCACACCTAATTGCTATTGGGTTGCCTCATGGACTTACACACATGGAAAACTACCTTTTCATTACCTACCCAGAAAGTAAGTTCTCCAGCTTCAACATCAACTAGAGCCTTACCCGTAGTAAGGAAAGGTCTATCAAGAATAATCAATACCTCATAGTCAACTTCACAGTCAAGAATGACAAAATCTGTCGGAAGAATGAATTTATCAACACAAACCAATACATCTTCAATTACTCCCAATGGTCTCTCATGATATGATCGACCATTTGTAATCTCATAGATGTGGGTCTTGGTTTCCCAATTCCCAAAGTCTTGAAAATTGAATAGGGCATCAAATTGATACTTGCCCCCAGATTAGAGCTTTTGCAAACTCGACACTTCCAATTGTACAAGGAATCATGAAAGCACTGGGATCTTCCAACTTGGCAGCCATTGAATGTACAATTGCACTCACTTGATGAGTCATTTTTACCATTTCAAAATTCATTAACCGATTCTTTGTCACTAAATCCTTCATAAACTTTGCATAACTGGGCATTTTCTCCAAAGCTTCAACCAATGGCACATTGATTGATAGACTCTCTATCATGTTAACGAACTTTTTGAATTGATTCTTGCCATTTTTCTTGGCAAACCTTTGAAGATATGGAGGAGGAGGCTTAGGCAATAGTACCTTAGCCTTTTACACTAACGGTTCCTGTATGTCAACAATGTGATACCTAGACGGGTTCACTTCCTCTTGAATTTCTTCCATATTGTCATCAATATCAATGCACACTTCATCATTTGCTTTCACCACATTGTTCGGGGTCTCATCTTCTTGTACCACTTGCTTATCATCCACAATTTTCCTTTGATTAGAGGTGGGTGAATTCCTATCTTTTCCACTCCTTGTAGTAACAACCATGGCATGTCCCATGTTGTTCTCACTTTTTGGGTTCACCACCGTATCACTTGGTAGTGCCTCCTTAGGACGAGTATTTGGAGCTTGAGAGATTTGCCCCATTTGAACTTCCAAGTTACAGATTGATGTATTGTGGGAGACAAATTGGGCATCGGAATCAATATTATTCTCCATCATTTGCTTGAACATATTCTCAATATGTCCCATTTCATTGTTGGAAGAACTTGGACCATGGGAAGGATAAGGAGGCGGGTTGCTCGGTTGTTGATACATCGGGGGCCCTTCGAAGGCCCGACCCCTAATTGCCTTGATTATTGTTCCCACCCCCTTGATTGTTGCCTCCCTAATATCCTTGGTTATTGCCACTCCAATTGCCTTGGTTATTTCCACCACTCCAATTTCTTCGATTGTTGTTATTATTCCAATTTCTTTGATAGTTGCCACTACTCCAATTACCTTGGTTGTTAGAATTCCAATTACCTTGATTACCTTAAGGTCGCCATTGTTGTTGATTCGAGCCTTGAGAGTTGTTTCTTTTCCTTGAAAGTTGTTCACATGTTGCACTTCCTCCTCTTGTTCATTGTAAGATTCATCTTGATCAAACCCATCTTCTTGCACATAATTCTCCATTCGATTTTGCACTTGTGGAACCTTGGTAATCCTTTTGTTCACCATCATGCTTACTCTCTCTATGGCATTGACTTACTTAGGACTTTGCACTTGTTGAAGTTGAGCCTTTGATGATTGATTCATTGTGGTGGTCAATTCGGTAATGGCTTGCCATGACAATGCAACTCTTTATGGAGGTGAATCAAATTCAGATCACCTTGAGGAATATTTGCCCAACTTTGCCATGCTAATGATGTGTCCGCCATTTCATCCAAAATATGGCAAGGTTCTGCATATGGTGTTGTCATGAAATTTCCACTGGCAAGTTGATTTACCACGTACCGATTGGTCGTATTGATCCCCCGATAGAAAGTTTGTTGAATCATAGCTTCTGTCATGTCATTATTAGGGCACTCTTTGACCATTGTCCTCCACCGCTCCCATATCTCATGTAACGGCTCATTGGGCTCTTGTTTGAATGCTAGAATCTCGTCTTTAAGAGTAGCCATATGCCCCGGAGAAAAGAACTTGGAAACAAATTTCACTGCCAACTCATCCCATGTATGGATGGAATGATTTGGCAATCTTTCTAACCCTTCCAGGGCTTTCCACCATAGAGAGAAAGGAAATAACCTTAACCTTAAAGAACTCTCGGTGACGTTTGTCTATATACTCCCCCAACAAGTGTCCACAAAACCCTTCAAGTATTTGTATGCATTTTAAATCGGAGCCTCGGTGAAGAATCCCTGTTGCTCTACCAATGTGATAATTACATTTGTGATTTGAAAGTTTCCCTCCCTAATATGGGGCGGAACTATGTCACTTGCATACCCTTTATTCGGCAACACCCGATATGGAGCCGCTCTTGGTAGAGGTGGAGGTGGAATTGGGACATTGTCTTGAGGCACCCAACCGACTCTATTTGCTTGAGGTTCAAGAGGAACCTCTTCAACTTGGTCATCATCAACATCTACATCCCCCAAAGGCATGTTTCCGAGTTGATCATTGTTTCTTGCTATTGTTGAACCTACAATTCATTCACAAAAATTAGTAACACGGAAGGAAAAGAAGCCAATTCACACATAAAACCAAATATATAGCTAAATCTATTTTTTACCTCCCCAGCAACGACACCTAAAATTTATCTCGTCAAAATCACAATCACACCTCAAATCAAGGTTATGAAATGATTGATCGCAATAGTAATACCCAACAAGGAGTCGGGATCAATTTCCACAATGAGCTATGTGTGGGATTTAGGAGTATAGATTGTAGTGTATGAGTATGAACTATCTCAATTTACACTTCCACAAATTGATATTGGTTCTATGTCTATTTTAAACTAAGATTGCAATATTAAGAAATGAAACTAAGAAATTATTTTGTTGTTTTTCAAGTTTTGTAAAAAGCCTAGGGCTATGACCATCACCTAGGTGTTTGCCTAATGGGATATAAACCATAATGCTTGTATTGTTGGTCGGGTGTATTATAGCTATAGACACTCAATTACCCACTTAATACCTCTCGGCCAGAGAGTGATTTTGCCCAATTTGGCTTTCTCAAGTCCAAATGAGTATTGCACAAAACGGTTGATAAAATCTCAAATCGAGTTATTACTATCTCTAGGTTAAACACTTTAATTAGGATCATCATTCTCTCGATTGACCCAATTTCGTGTTAGTCAAGTTTTCCTAGACTAAGCCTCTCTTTCTCAAGTAGAGACTAAGTCAAATAGACATAAACTAATATTTGCAACCATTAATTTCCCAAATTATAGCATGAACCAGGCTAAATAATAAACACTCAACCATAAAAAAACATTAAATCAAACACCCATAAGGTTTACACACTAGGGTTGGATCACAAACCTAATACAAATCTAGCTACTCATGCTTGAAATTGAAGAAATAGAAGAAGAGATGCTAATTAAACTCATATTGTAAATCAAAATGACAAAATCTATGTTAAAATATACCAAAATATGAAAAACTACTAAAAGAAATTAAGAAAAACGACTGCTGTAGCTGTTGTAGTCAAACGTTCACCTAAAAATGTGAAACTTGTCTATTTATACAGGGCTAGAAATTTCAGAAAAAAATCCCTTTAGAAGGTTCTGCGGCCGCAGATTTCCATGTTCGGTCCGCAGAATTCTTCGACTTGTCAGGATTGGAAGTCTGCGACCACATAATTCTGATCTACGACCGCAATGCACTCTTTCTGCATTTGCATAATTGTAATTACCACCGCATCTTGCTCTTCTAGGCTCCACACTTTTACATCTGCGTCCGCATAGCTCTTCTTCTGTGGCCGCACAATTCTTGGGCATTATGCACTTCTAGGGGACTTGAAATTCATATTCTCGGAACTTTTAGTCCTAGCCTTTGTTTGTAGTCACACAATTCATGTGCGAACCGCACTTTGCACCTTTCTCTACTGACCTTTCCATCATACTCTACGGCTGAAGATGATATTCTGTAGTCCGCACTTTTGAGCTTCTGTGCCATTTGTGCCCTTGAGTTCAGATTACTCCTTGAGTTGGATTTCATCTCAGGAGTTCACCTTCTAATATTCCTACAATTAAGCACATTTCATTAGTTTTCAGGAATATAGTTGAACACTTTTATACTAAAACAAAAGCTAAAAGGCGCTAATAAGTATTCAAAATCACCACTTATCAACTAGCGCTTGGTGAACTCCAAAAAAAACCCTGGGTGCCTCTGTCCCATATAGTTCAAATTACTAGCACTCTGGTAGTTTCCTCTGTGATGTTCTAAACGTCAATACCACACAAGAGGGGGGTGATTTGTGTGGTACCCAATTTTTTGCTTAAACTGCTTCTGGAAGCACCTGGTTCTTCTATGTGTTCCAACTACTACTGTTGCGGAATAATAAATACAGAAAACAAAGAACACAAAGATTTTACATGGAAAACACCCGGCTCAAAAGGTGAAAAAACCACGACCTACTACTCAGTAGGATTTTTCCCAACACTTCACTAAATCATTGAGCCAAAACAGCATTTACAAAACTCTTTGTAAACCTAAAGATTACCTCTAATCCCGTTGTAGCAACCAGCTTCTAACTGTTGCGACAACTTCAAGTTAACTCTAACTTGAATACTCAAAGTACCTATTAAAATTGTTTATAGATAAAGATGAAAGGTACAACATGAAAACACCTACTACAATTGAACTAGAAATAAAGAAAGACACATAAAACTCTTTATGGAGCTAGTTCTTTAATCTGGTTCATGTAGTTTCATGTTTGCACACTTGAATCACACACGAACTGCTTGCAAAAAGCCTTGCTATTTTGCTCTCAGTTCACGTTTAACTTCTATGTTTTTGTGGAAAACTTTAATGTGAGAACATCATGCCATTTATAGAGTTAGTAGATGAAGAAATAACTAGAGTTCTGATGCAACTCTTCCTTGGTGGAAGAGTTCTAGTTAATTTCAAATTTAACTCCTTCCCTATCTTGAATTGTGTTCTCTTTGATTAATGACTCCTTATCCTTATTAATTATGAAAACTTTTCGATCAAGAGATATTAAATACACCAAGTTAATCTTATCTCCTTCACGTGCAACCCACATGCTCGAATCTACCCGTTTCTATGCATCTGAGTGATGGACCTGGTTCATCCTGAGTTCCTTTGTCAGTCTTCAAAACTAACCTTTACTTGGGCCAACAAATTCTCCCTTTTTGATGATGACAAAATCTATACTTTTCATAAGCTTAGGCCCTGTTTCAACTCAGCTCAACATCAAGACAATGTTAGAAACATTTTTCCTTTTTATCACTTATCATCAAGGACCATGTATATTAGGTTATAAACATCACTGTTCAAAGTGTAAACACCACTTGTTTAAAGCACAACCTTTTTTCCCCTTGTGGCATCATCGAAAAGTTGCATAAAAAATGTGAGATAACCAGATTTTAAAGATTACTACATGGCCACTGGGGCTAGTTCAAATTTAAACATGGATTAATCATCATAGTCAAACTAAGAATTTCAACCATCAAAGAAATATAAACAAACAGTTAGAGCAAAAACAGTGAATTTCATTGATTATTGATAAGATTCTACCACAAAGCATAAAAAGAAATAAAAATATTGAAAACATGAGCAAAAGAAATAAAACGTCCCGAACTGGGTCACTGGTTGATCTACACTAGGCTAGGATTTAAGGCTTGGAAGAGGTAGGGGCTGAGTTATTTTCTTGGAGAAGTTTCAACATGTCTTGAAGAATTCCATCATTCTTCTCCTTTTCCCTTGCAAGTTCAACATCTCTACCTCAACCAATCGTGTCTTCAACCTTGCTATCTCAATATCCTTTGCCTCACTCTCCTGTACCAAGACTTTGACTTTATTATTGATAGGTGTCTTTTTAGATGAACCAGGTTCATTAAGAATGATATTGACTTCATAATCGCAAGAAGCGGAGTATTAACCCCAAAATGATCCTTTCTTGTACTAACCTCCCATTTTTTCATTAATACCTTGAAATGTTCAATCATATTTGTGAGAATGAAACCATAGGGAATGACAAGAGTTTTGGTGCCATTGATAACTCTATCAGTAGGTCCGCGAGGGTTTCCTGTTTAGATGAAACATGTTTATCTATATTTTTCCCAAGTTGAACCAAACTCTCAGCAGCTTCGCCAGATCCATTCCCCCTGTTTTGCTCTCACTCTCTTCTATTTTAGTAAATTCCTCTCCCTAAACAACCATTGCACCCGTTTCTTTTGTTATACCAACAGGAGTGGGTGAAGAATCAACCACTCTTGTACCCTTTCCCCTCACAGTACTCCTAGCACCCTTCCTCTATTTTTCGTTTCCCTTTTTATTTTTACCACCAACTTCTCCAGATTCTTTAGTCTCATCACCTACTATAGATCCTACCAGCACAAATCTATTATCCAAATTTGCAGCAACTTCAGAAATTGTCTCAGGAGTAACTTTAGAATTAGAAGATACCTGTTCAATTTTCGAAAACCTACTTTCCCCCTTAGTAGCACACTTAAATGAATCTTCAGATTTTTGGAATTCTTTTTCCCAACCTGCTTTCAATTGCTTGTTTATTTTCTTGATCTGCTCTCCTTCAGCGACAATCTTACAAGTCCTTATCTTTACTCTACTTTTCTTAGAGATTGGCGTGATTGAAGGAGTGGTAGAAGGTGTGCAAGTGGTTTCTTGTGGTGGTGGTGAAGGATTTTCAGAGGTGTTTGACATATCTAGGCTAGGGTATGGAAAAGAAGAGAATTAGATTGTGTTTGAAAGATGAAGGAAGAATGATAGTTTTTGACGGCTTGAGAGAGATGAAGTAAGGAATACACCAAAGCTGATCAATATACAAAGGAATAATTGATGGGGTAACTACATCTTTTCAGACTCTTCGAAGTTTAATTAAACTGAAATTCAATTTTGAAGAGACGTTGGAGTGTATCCCTAGAATCTAGATACTTCTATTCGGTTGGGACTCTTTTGAATGGGACTGGTTCACTTGTAACGGATAAGTCCAAAAGGAGTTTGGTACTTGGTAGGTATCTCTGCTCATGATCCAAATATAGTTATTTTAAATTACGCAGAGTGTAGAAAACATACCGTGTTATCTTGATGAACTAGGTTCTTCACGGATAATTCTCTTGTGTGAGTCTAAATTTGCCAAAATAGAGAAAATATCATTAGTGATTAATGAGTTATTTTAACACATGGCACAAGAGTATACTATGGAAAGTATGAGATTGAGCAAGATTTAATCTAATTATTCACAATTTATAGAATCTCTAACCAAATTTGTTTTTCTTTCATTTTTTTCGTTTAACCTTGAACTGGTCCTTTTAGGTAATCTTAATCATCCCTAATTCCAACCCGTTCCTCTCAAAGTGATCTCTACTTAAGACTTTTGTGAAGATGTCAGCAATTTGCTTGTTAGTAGCACAAAACTCCACAGTGATCAAGCTTTTCTCATAGTTGTCCCTAAAAAGTGGTGCCTAACATCTATGTGCTTAGTTCTCTTATGATGAATCGGGTTCTTTGTCATACTAATAGCACTAGTGTTATCACAAAAAAATAGGGATGCAACCAACATCAATTCCAAAGTTCAATAATGGTTGTTTGATCAACAACAATTGAGCACAACATGAAGCATCAACAACATACTCAACTTCAGCAGTAGATAAGGCCATTGCATTTTGGTTTTTGGTAGCCCATGACACAAGACATGAACCAAGGAAGTGTGCCGTACCTGAGGTGCTCTTCCTATCCACCAGGAAACCTGCATAATCAGTGTCAACGTATCCCACAAGGTTAAATTACTACCTTTTGGATACCAAAGGCAAAAGTCAGTGGTGCCTTTCAAGTATCTCAATATTCTCTTGACAACAGTCAAGTGGGACTTATTTGGATTTGCCTGAAATAGAGCACAAAGACCTAAAATGAAAACAATGGCAGGTCTGCTAGAAGTAAGATACAAAAGAGAAACCAACCATTCCTCTATACAACTTCTGATCAACAGATGAACCAGGTTCATCTATATCCAATTTCATGGATGTTGCAATAGGAGTGTCTATTTATTTAGATGTTCCTTCCTACTTTTGTTATTGAGGAATAGGTTCATGGATAGGTTCCCTCGAGGTTTGAGGATCAGTTCCTCTCTAGTCAGTTCCCCCTGTCATGTTGCCATGGGTAGAAGAACCTATTCCATCACATGTTCCTTCCTGTGATACTTCTTCAGGCTGGACCATGGTTTCATCATTTGAATTTTGTATCAGCCCAATCTCTTCATTATCTTGTTCCTGCTTCCGAGAAAAAATGTTAGTTTTAAATAACATATACATTTTTTTTTCTACACACATAGTTCTTTTACTGTATATCTTATAAGCTTTACTATGTGAAGAATATCCCAAGAATACTCCCTCATCACTTCTGGGATCATACTTACCTAGGGAGTCTTTGCCATTATTGTGCACAAAGAACTTGCATCTCAATTCCCTAAGATGGGATATATTTAGCTTTCTCCCTTTAAGTGACTCATAGGGAATCTTCTTAACAAGAGATCTAGTCATGCAACTATTTATGATGTAGCATGCAAAAATTCAGCAAACTTAGCATTTTTAAATTAAGTTTCATGGTAGACCTAATTGATGCAAATTGATTACCTAGTTGTTTCTGAGTTTTTCTAACAAAAGAAGTAAACATGTCAAATGCTTCATCTTTAGATGTTAAAAATAATGTCCAAGTAAACCTAGAGTAATCATCAACAAGCACCATCACATATATTTTACCACCTCTTCTTAATGTTCTCTATGGACCACAGAGATCCATATGGACCGGTTCCATCATTCTGGTGGTGCTTACCACTTTATTGCATTTAAAAGAGGATCTTACCTGCTTCCCCCTTGCACAAGCCTCACAAACTTTGTTTTCCTTGAACTTGATGTTAGGCAGCCCTATCACCAGATCCTTGGAGACTAATTTGTTGAGTTGAATCAGACTTGCATGTCCAACTCTCTTGTGCTAAAGGAGGGGATCATTGTCCAACACACTTAAGTAAGTGAGTTCATTTCCTGAAAGTGTGGACAAATCTACAATGCATGTATTGTTTACTCTTTTCCCTGCAAAACAATCTTGTCAATGGTAAGATTAATCACAAAATATTTGGTAGTGGTGAATGCTACCAAGTTACCTTTATCACATAATTGTGATACACTGATTAGACTATACTTTAGGCCATCTATCAAGTAGACATTCTCAATAGAGTGAGAATTAGTCTTACCTACCTTTCCAACCCCAATGATCTCACCTTTCTTCCCATTTCCAAAGGAGACATTACCTCCTTTCTCAAGTGAATGAACTGGTTCTTGCTTCCTGTCATATGCTTTGAGCAACCACTATCCATGTACCATATTAGGCTGCTCCCCTTCACTTGGATCCGCAAAAGGAAATCAGGGGTTAGTCTTAGGAACCCAAACTAGTTTGGGTCCCTTTCTATAGGCAAAAGGGTGAATCAAATTCTTTTTAGCCCAACCTGGCAGCCTATTTTTCCCTTGAAGAAATTCTTTATTCTTTTGACTAGCCTTTTCTTTTGCAATAGATTCACTTTTATAGTGACAAGTTTTACCACAGTGTGTGCAAATTTTTTCTCAGGAAGTGTGAGGTACTTGCATTTGGGACCCCACTTAGGTGTAGGGGTCCTGTAGCCAAGTCCTCTCTTATTGCTACTATGGTGTTCATGTAGCCATGAAAGTGTATTGGAGGACCTATTCCATTTACAGCTTCTATCTAGCTCGTGCTTAACCTTGTTTAGATCCTCCTTAAGGACTCTTATCTGCTCATCCCTTTTGTACAACTCATCTTTCATTTTTCCTACATTTTCTTCTAAAGTGAGTTGTGTGTGATCAGATTTCTTTTTACCAGTTCCTAATTTCAATTTTAGATTTTCAGATTTAAGCTCTAAGACTGTGGTGTCAAGTTCATGAACCTGGTTCTTTAAGTCAACATTTTTACTTTCACTTTCACTAGCCCTAAGTTCTATATTTTTGCACTTAGCTTTCAAAATCACACACTCCTTAGACAGCTGTTTGTTTTCATTGTTTAGATCCTCAGATTCATCAATGAAATCCAGGAGTAACTCAGATAGCCTTTCTTTGGACAAAAATTTAATCTTGTCTTTGAGATGAATTATACTAACCTCAGATCCCTCATCGGATTCTCCAATTGCCATAAGTGCTTGTTCATCTCCATCTTCATCCTCTGAGTCCTCATTTGAGCTTTCACCCCAAGCAGCAACCATAGCCTTTGTTGATCCTTTGTTCTTCTTGGGATGAACCTGTTCCTTCTTCCTGTTCCTTCGTTCAATTCTTTCCTTCTTCCATTCAATTTCCTATTGAGGGCAATTTTTGATGTGGTGATCAGTCTTCCCACACTTGTAACACCCCTCATTGGTTTGTTTTTCAGGAACCCTTGGTTTTTTGTAGCTTCCACTTCTTGAACGACCATTTCCTCTCATTAGGTACTTCTTGAACTCCTTTTTGATCATGGTCATTTCATCCCCCTCTAGATCAACACCTTCAGTGATTCTGAATGTCATTCTCCTTTCCTTCTTATGTTCATCCATGTTCATGGTTTGCCTTCTCAGTTCATAGGCAGTAAGATTTCCAATTAGTTCATCCAGCTTGAGGGTAGCAATATTCTTAGATTCCTGAATAGCAGTGATTTTGCTTTCCCATGAGACTAGCAGAACCCTTATCAAGATTTTCTCAACCTTGTCTTCTTCAAGAATAATCCTTCCAAGAGACTTAAGTTCATTTGTCAGTATAGTGAACCTAGTACATATCTCTTGGATAGTTTCTCCTTCCTTCATAGTAAAATTCTCATATTGAGAATATAACAGTGTTCCTCTAGACCTCTTCATTTGAGCTGTTCCTTCATGAGCCACTTGCAAAGTGTCCCAGATTTCCTTAGCAGTAGTACAACTTTGAATTCTACTATACTCATCTGGACCTAGTCCACACACAAGCCATTTCTTAGCCTTGGCATTCTTCTCCCATTTTCTCAAATCCTCAGCTGTGCAGTCAGCTCTAGTTTTTGGCACATCTACTCATTCAACATTCTTCTTCATGGTAGCAAGGGGACCATCAGTGACAATGTCCCATAGCTGATAGTCTTCTACGATGATGTGATCTCTCATCCTAATTTTCCAGCAAGAGTAGTATTGGCCATTAAAGAGTGGAGGCCTATCAGTGGATTCCCTTCCCAGTTCCCAGGTGGTGCACTCATTTGATCTTTTCCTAAGGTATTACCTCTGCAAGGATAACCTGCTCTGATACCAATTGATGTTCTAAACGTCAATACCACACAGGGGTGGGTGGGTGGGTAATTTGTATGGTACCCAAATTTTTGCTTAAACTGCTTTTGGAAGGACCTGGTTCTTCTATGTGTTCCAACTACAACTGTTGCGGAATAATAAATACAGAAAATAAAGAACACAGAGATTTTACGTGGAAAACACCCGGCTCAAAAGGTGAAAAAACCACGACCTACTACTCAGTAGGATTTTCCCCAACACTTCACTAAATAACTGAGCCAAAAAAGCATTTACAAAACTCTTTATAAACCTAAGGATTACCTCTAATCCCATTGTAGCAACCAACCTCGAACTGTTGCGACAACTTCAAGTTAACTCTAACTTGAATACTCAAAATACCTATTACAATTGCTTCTAGATAAAACTGAAAGGTAAAATTTGAAAAGACCTACTACAATTGAACTAGAAATAAATAAAGACACATAAAACTCTTTATGGAGCTGGTTCTTCAATCTGGTTCATGTAGCTTCAGGTTTGCACACTTGAATTACACACGAACTGCATGCAAAAAGCCTTGCTATTTTGCTCTCAGTTAACGTTTAAGTTCTACGTTTTTGTGCAACACTTTAATGTGAGAACATCCTGCAATTTATAGAGTTAGTAGATAAAGAAATAACTAGAGTTCTGTTGCAACTCTTCCTTGGTGGAAGAGTTCTAGTTAATTTCAACTTCTAACTCCTTCCCTATCTTGAATTGTGTTCTCTTTGATTAAGGACTCCTTCTCCTTATAAATTAGAAACCTTTTCGATCAGGAGATATTAAATACACCAAGTTAAGCTTATCTCCTTCATGTGCAACCCACATGCTCGAATCTGCCTGTTTTTGTGCACATGAGTGATGGACCTGGTTCATCCTGAGTTCCTTTGTCAGTCTTCAAAACTAACCTTTACTTGAGACAACACTCTGTCAAACCTTCTCACAACATTTACCACTTCATCTTCAGGTAAGGCGTGACACTCATATGTTGGATAACCCATTCCACAGAAATCACAAATTGATGATGGTTGGCTCTGGAACTTGGATAAGGTCAACTTTCTTATCTCTTTGGCCATGGCGCTAGCTGGGCTTGCACTGATATGCTATAATCTACTTGATGAATCCCAGTTGATTTTCTTCTATCAGTACATTTAGCAGGCTACTGGTTAGAATCTTTAGAGAGCTCATCAAGAATTTCCACAGTCTCCTCAACGGTCTTCTTCATTAAAGGACCTATAATTGTAGTGTTTAGAGTCCGTCAACAGGGAGGGGTCAGTCCATCAGAAAAGTCATGGAGTTGTACCCACAATTCAATTACATTATACTGACACTTCTTCACATTCTCCTTGAATCGTTCCCAAGTATCAAAAACTATTTCAATGTCTGTCTGGCCGAAGTTATGAATTTTTCTTCTAAATTTTACTGTTTTTGCAGCAGAGAAGTATTTGTAAAGAAACTTTTTAGTCATATCTTCCCATGTCCTAATCGACACCGTTGGTAAGCTACGAAGCCAGTGCTTCACGTCATCCATCAGGAAGAGGGGAATGCCCAAAAGTAGACCGCATATTTCGACACTCCATTGTACTAGAAGGTATTCATGATTTTCTCAAAATCCATTGGGTGAGTGTTAGGATCTTCATTCACCCTCCCTCGTAAGACACAGTTGTTATTGATAGTTTGAACCAAGCCTTGCTTCAACTCAAAATTATTCACTGCTATTGGTGGAGGTCTGACACTGGACAGTTCCTAATTGTAGACTGGTCTGGCATAATCACCCAATGTTCTACTAGGCCTGGGTACAACATTCTCAAACTGGTCTTCAATCAGGGGTCGATTTAGATTGAATCTTCTACCCCCATTATTTTCGACGATTTCCTCAGCAGCTCGACGGGCTGCCTTAACTGCAATGCTTGCAGCGTCTTCTCTATGCTGGGCTGCCTATCATGCAGTTAAATATACCTCGTCGTCACCGTTATTAGTCATGTTTTCTTGGGTTGAAGGTTGCCCCAAGAACTTTTTGGTGATCTCTTTCTCTTTCCTCAGTTTTTGCATGTGTTTTTCCAACCCTGGTTTGTAGGGTATTACTTCTTTTGAAGATTATAAAGTCATACACCACGAACTTAACCTATTTCCTGGACATGAGAAACCCATGAAGAATAACATAAAATAAACTCCCGAATTAGCACTAAAAACTATTTTGAACACTATTGATTTCCAATCCCCGGCAAAGTCGCCAAAATTTGACGAGCGCAAAACACAATACGAAAATTATTGCATGCTAGTCAAAGATAGTATCGTAAAATATCGTCTCCACATGGATTGGATTTACACAATGTTCGAGTAATTTCTTGTTTAATTGCTATTCAAGAGGATCAACACTTGAGTTAAATGATTATGAACAATGTTTAACTACTAAAATAAAGCAATTGACAATTAACTGCAAAGAACAAGAGATTAGTAGAATTGGTTTCTTATCAATGTGAGGAATAAGGGTGTGACAGGATAGGTGCACGATAGCTGTTTTAGATTTAACTCTAGTTTAATTTACTCCAATGTTCTAATGATTCTCACGGATTAACTCGATGATTAGTTCAAACGTGTAGTCAAGACTCCCCTATCGATTAAAGCTTAACACTATGGGGTGAATTAATATAAGCACTATGAAAGTATGCAAACATGCATTAATGGATTAGTCTTTAGAAAAATGTCTATCGACTATTCTTCTAACTTAATTTGATCAACAATTCAACAAAGCTCTTCCGATGACTTATGAGAATCAATGAATTAAATAAAATAAAATAATGCAAAGATAATCACCAAAATATTCAGCTTTCGATTAAATTGACTAGTGAATAAATTTTTGACAATTCAAAACTCCATAAACGAATTCAAGCAAGAACTAGAGTTAAAATCCCCAAATATTTATCAAAATATCATATCCGTCACACCCTAAGCAAAACTACTTCATAATCATGGAGGAAGTCATCACAATTATAATTAAAGAGTAAGGAAGCATCAATCTAACGTTACAATCTAAATTCCCATATTGAATTGAGGAAACAATGATGAAATCTTGTGTCTTGTAGCCTCCAATGTCTCCCAAAGCCCAAGGTCTAAAGTCCCTTCAAAAATATCTTTTTGGTGTATTTATACCATGTAGGAGTGGGCCTGGATGAATCTATCCTTTTCAAGCCGAAATAGGAAAAATAATTTAAGAAATTTTTACACGCGCGCCGCCCCATGCGGGTTGCTAGTGGGAAATTTAGAGAGTAACTTCTGACAGACAGCGACACAAAAGCACTATCGTGCCGCCCTATGCGGTGCAGCTGTGCTATTTTCATAGAGTAAATTGTTTTCGCCAATTTTTTATATCCAGACTTGGCTCCCGACCCCCGAACGCAATCCCGATTTAATTTCTTGGGCTTTTACTCAGAAGCTCCATATTGTTTGAATTAGTTCCAAATTATCTTTTTTACTCGAAATCACTTCATGAAAGACACAAAAAATATAATAAATGCAATACACTAACATTTAAGCTCAAACAAAAGTAAAATGCAGTAATTGGAATACAAACTAGGACTGAAAGACGTGATTCTAGCATAACACCAACCCCCCACACTTAAACCATTGCTCGCTCTCGAGCAATCAAACTATACTTCATATATAGACGACATTTTGCTTAGACAACTTCCTAATGCATCATGCCAAGAATATTTAAAGCAGACTACGCACCCTATCATAACATCCTAGCCTCAAGACTTGACTCAAAAGCACCACGTATTTTTCCAAAACCCACTCACTTATTTTAACATAGATGCCAAAGACATTACCTTTCCTTCACAGATCATGTGCCCTCACACCAATGATAGAGAGTATTTCCACACACAATAAATTTCAAGAACAAATAGGAACTCAAGATAGAAAGAGTTAACTCAGTCTTAGAAATCAAATTCACGTGCCACAAATAATGTACCATATGCTTGCCGGTAGAGTAATACTCTACTAATTGCACTTATTTAGTCAATGATCAAGTAGGATTGTATTTTGGTTGTAATGTAGGCTGCATAACGGGTAGCATACATTTGGATACAATGACTACACCTCCCCAAGCACTTTAATACATATACATTAACAATTTAATCCCCACACTTGTGTCAAACCAAACCCCAACTTTCACAATATATTAACACCAAGCTCCCAATTTCCTTAAGCACGGACAAAGCAAGATTTACCACTAGCAAGGAATAATTTATTTATTTTTATAATATACACAAACACTAATTTTTTTTCTTTTTTTAGATTCCAATTTTCTCTTCTTCTTTTTCCAATTCCCTATAAGTGTCTCTCACAATTTATTATTCAGACAGTGCACCTTTCTAGTTTTCTATAGTTCCACTCAAAAACTCAACCATACCTCTAGTTAGCTTTTAACAAGCTCATAACAAATTCAAGTGCTCAAGAGAGGTAGAAGGTTCAAACAAATGGTCAATTCAAACAAAATAGATCAGGTCTGTAGTGTGATTTCCAAAGAAATAGGAATACAGGCTCAACGAGGCTGACCTTAGTTTGAAGGGTAAAAGCATATATCTGGATCAATAAAGAAATGCCTATATCCTTCCTAGACTGAACAAGACTACTATTTCTCTTTTTACAAACACACGGGAAAAGTTCTAGACATCAACGACATGCACATAATATCACAAAACCTCACACACACATTGGAATATAACTCACTTAGGATCAGACCTATCTCGACTCTCTAGTCAAAGTAGTTAAGCAATGTTACAATCAACTAATTTAAGGCACTTATACACGAGTCAATTACTGAGCCTAGGCATCACAACTAAGGCACTCACCACTCTCAAGGCATAGTAAAGTCAAGAAATGTCATCTCCATTATTACATAGCACAAGACTTCACTAATCCTAATAAAAGAAAAAATAAATACACCCGGTTCAAACAAAAACCCTTGGAAGAACTGCAACACAAAGAAAAACCAAGGGAAAATTATTATACTACCTAAGAAAAATAAAATATTTTTTCTTCGACTTTGATACCTCAAGAAGACAATCGAGGAAATCCATCGTCGGGAAAAGTAAAAAAAAATTAATCAAAAGAAATAAAAACAAACACACATATACTTATATACATCCCACCCCACACATTAAATTGTGGCATGTCCCCATGGCACACAAATAAAAAGAAAGAGGTAAAGGAAACTTCCCTGATTCATCTAGTCGGGGTCCTTATCAAAGTCGAGATCTCCTTTGCTTGCCTGACCTATTGCACACATCCATGCTGAGAGCTTTTTTTCCGTCATCTTTGGGGTACACCCCACACTTTTTCATTTGACTCTCTCCTAGTTTCTCTTTTAAGGCCACCTTATCCTTCCATCGTGAAGATAAGACTTTCTTCCCACACTCTGAGCATGAGCTGCCTTTCCTGAATGTCAAGAATTGCTCTGCCCATAGCCAAGAAGGGTCTTCCTAAAATTAGTAGGACCTCCCCATTCTTCTCCATGTTCACCACAATGAAGTCCACAAGGAACACTAATTTGTCCACCCGAACCAGCATATCTTCCACTATTCCTTCAGGTATGATTTTAGTCTGATCCGCCAGCTGCAAGGACACATGTATCGACATGATTTCTTCAATCTCTCCCTCCAATTTCTTGAAAATAGATAAAGACATACGATTAATAAAAGCACTTGAATCATATAAGGATTTTTTAAATTTAGGCCTTTCCTTGGACCCCAAATTACTTACCATAAGACTTATACATATATTTTCCAAATTCAATGGATGTACACCATGTTAATAGCTCATAAAAATATTATAATAAGCCTACACGATACCACAAAATCCTAAATTACTTAGCAAAATTTTCCGGGGCCTTAGATTCTCCCCCCCTTGGGATCATTCATCCTCGAATGAGGAGTAGAGTCCGACTTGAACGCTTGATGTAATAAATCTCTTTTCTTTCCTACCTCAAGACTTTAAATTTTGACTAACTCCTAAATTTTTCAGAAATTTCGGCAGAGTCTCCTTTGTAACTAGGCCTATCCACCTGCCAGAGAATCACCAAAATTGTCTTAACAACACATCCACAACTAGACAGAGCACCATAATGTATATATCGACAATACTAATCTCAGTATTACAAGCACTAGATTATCATAAGGATAGCAGAACATGGACTGCACAGTTTTAGATCAAAACACCTATATGGTACCTTTCAAGTCAAAACTAATTGATATTCAATCAAGCAAAAATATTTTCCTTCCACAACACTTTCAGCCTTCCAGATGACCTTCTCAACTTACAATCTCTATCATGACACATTCTCAGAAATAATATCAACCCCCAAACATACATAACAAGGTTGACAGATAGACACCTCGCATGAGTTAACTGTCCATTGACTTTACCTTTAATAATTTCCACTGTACAATTTACATTCCACCGGATATTGCAATTCATGGTAACAACAACAACCCACAATTCCATCACATGGCATCATACTATCAAGAATGCCATTTCATAGTAACCAAACAATCATGTGTTCATAATAGTCCTTACCAGCCATTAATGTAATCACAAAGGTGTTCATCAATAAGAATATAATTTCATTTCAATCAACAATCCATAGGAAGTCAATCCATGATGATTCTTGCCAGTAGTGCATCATATAGGATATTAACATGATCATATAGTTCAATCAAACCAATTCATACCCCTCTTTTATCACTACCTTCTTAGACATAAATATATGGAAACACAAAGTACATGAGGAACAGTTACGGGGAACATCATACTCCCACTGTAACCTAATGTGTAATACACTTATGTTACCTTTATTATCAACTTATATAACATCTTCAGGGGAAAATATGGAGAATAGCCTGATCACCCTCCAAACTCTAAATCTCTAGGCGAACACTCACACTAAACCCTTGATGACCTTCAACAATTTCTCTAAGATGTGCTATCATAAACTGACCATAAAATTACCTATCCAATATATATGATCACACTGTGTAGCTTCATCTTTGACTTGTCTGAACTTACAATACCCAATGGATCTAATACAATGAGGAAGAATNAACTCGTACATTGGCAATAAGAACCATTAAGGAGGAATACTCAAGTACGTGAACCACTCATTTTCTAGAGTGAAGGGTAATTCCATTTATCAAGAATAAAAATACTCTGGCACCTTGAATACGATATGTGTTTCAAAATACATAAAGTCGAATTACACTCTTATCATTACTTGACAAACGAAATCTATGCCACAAGCCCATGAGGATGAAAAAAAGTTGAACGCTTATGAGATTATCATATTTCAGACAGCTTAACCCTTCCTGATAATTGATCATATACGAGGGAATTAAAGATACGACCACTTGTCTTTCAAATCAATATGCTCATGATATGTGCAAAAATCTGAAGGCATCTAATCTCATCCATTTCTAAAGTAAAACCACATAGCTTGGACATCTAGATGTTGGGATGAAATCATGTACTGGTTAGAGGCATCCTATTTGTTAACATGATGCTCCAGGAAGAGAGAAACATGTCACTCCTACCCACCCAAGGGGGTGTAATACCAAGGGTATTAAAACTCCCCTCACATGAAAATGATATATTCAATACTTCTAAAAGTCGAGTGAAAAGAAGGCCACATAACCCATCCAATCCGACCCATCTGGGACTTTGGAAAATGGGATATAATTTGGTTTGAAATTAGGGAAATTTTAGCCCGAGCTTAAAGGAAAATCATTACTTTTTAAACCCATGGGACAAGCCCTCGTAGTCCTAGAAAATCGATAACAATGGCGAGGAAGTACTTAAAACCATTACGAGTTGGTATAAAACAAGACCTCAAAGTGCCCACATGGATAAGTTCGAAAGAATGAGATGTCTTAGTGAATTTATCGAGGAGAAGTAACCTGTGTTATCTAGTCACATGGACAAGTGGAGTAGGTAGACGATTGTTTAGGAAAAACTCTCATAAGAAGTGCGAGCAATATCTTTTTAACCTAACAAAATCAACATGTCCTCGTCCTTAATGCTACAAGACTTTATCTTTGATGCCATGAAACATAAATGAATTCTACAATGAGAGTTATCAAATGAATTAGATAGTAGGGTAGCAAAACTAATGAGCACCATTTGGAACCAACGAGCTTAAACCAAGTTGAAGACATTATAAGTCTGTAGGAAAGGAGAAATTTGCCCACTCTCGGGGTGCTTGTAGAGTATATAAAAGTGAGGTTAATTAAATCATATCATATAGTTGGATAACTAGTCGAGACATTGATATCGCATTGAAGATTACGGGTAAACAACACATGATGCAAGACAAATTACAGAATGTGAGAGAGCCTTATGGAAGTAACCTCTACATTGTAACCACTAGGAAGGGTGGTAATATAAAGCGATTACGAGAAGCTACCCTTTTTTTAAAAAGAAGATCTATGTATGAAGTCACGTGATGTATAGATCTAGAATTCAAAAATTCAATTGTGTTTAGCAACTCAACTTTATAATGAAGCATTACAACACACTTCTATACAACCAGCTATTACAAGCCATATGGGGAGATGGTATAAGACTTGACTGAGAGAAAGGTTTTGACATGCGAATGTGTTACTAGGTGTATTTCTCCTTGGCCAATCCAAAATCAAAAGGTGAGACTTAGACTGATAAGCAGATTGTTGGACTAGCACAAGTGTAGATAATCTATTATCGGAAAGAGATCATTCAATTTCAGCAATTGCGACATGCTATCAACCCTTGATGAATCTTGAAGTGATATGAGAACCCAATGAGATAGTATAGAATAATCATTGAGGGTTTGCAGATGTTCATAATGAGTTCTTCATGGATTTCAACGTGAGAACTACCCAGATGCTAATGAAATACAGAAGAATATGAGAAATATGCGTTGTGCTATAATAACCCCCAA
The DNA here is from genome assembly GCA_026770625.1 of Nicotiana glauca. Classification (NCBI taxonomy): domain Eukaryota; kingdom Viridiplantae; phylum Streptophyta; class Magnoliopsida; order Solanales; family Solanaceae; genus Nicotiana; species Nicotiana glauca. The sequence continues at coordinate 45,986 of MU772559.1, read as the reverse complement.
AGGTGTGCTTGGCCTTGACGGAGATCCTAGTAAGGGTCCTTAAGAGACAAAAAGTGTTACGATGACTCATAGAAAGATATGTTCTCTCATGGTTATCGAACAAGTGTGGGGAAACTAGCACAATGAATTCACTAACTAAAGAACACAATGAACACATGCTATGAATGTGTAAAGAGAAAGTAAACATTTATTATGAGTTGGACATGCTTCTGTTATATTAACTCCTAACTACAATATACGACCATGCCACGAGAAACCACAATACTAGGACAAAATGAGCTACTTACTGCGGGATGTCCCAAGTGGATACGAAAGTTATGGCGACACATGATCTTCCTATGATGTAGATGTGAGGATCTCAATTTTCAGAGATACTTTATGCCCACGGTGACCATTTCGATTGACGTGCATTCATGTGAGGTGTTATGGTATTCTCTTATGTTACTAGGCAGTGAGAAGATTTCATGATGATGTTCGCAAGAGAGTAGATTGACTGTTCATACCATATAAGCCATATACATAGTTAATTAAAAGAGTGACTCGAGAAGGATTGCAATGCTGGGATGCTTTGCATGGAACTTGGCACCACATAGGTAAATTTTATGACGGTGCATGTAGAGGCACAAACGAATAGATTTTGTCCAATTAAATAAAAAGATTCTGTAAGAAATTCATCGGATATAATCCCTTGGTGAGAATTTAGGAAAAGCAAGTGGGAAATATCAATCCTAGAGTTATAACTCAATTCAAGGGCATAATTATAGAACTTAATTCCACAAGAATGTAAATAAGAGAATTCATAATGGAGTAGATTCACGAATAGTGCATCTCGTTCAAAGTGTTGATACACGCAATGTTTTGTTATTCAATACCTTGTTAAGACCACATTTATGAGAACTCTTCAATAGGGATGTACATATACAATGAGTAGAAATTCTGATTTGACTCACTTAACGATGTTAGGTTGATAGGGCAATAGCTTAATCGATACCCCTCGACTCTACATCTCTAATGTACGTAGGTAACATACTGATATACCATATGATATGATGGTGCAGAGACATCAATAGGGACAAGGACAATCTCCTCTTAGCGATATATTTTACCAATCCATCCACAACTCAATTCAATCTCCTAACAAGTCCTTAGGCAATCCACTCGGACTCAATGGTGGGATCAGTCCCTCCTCACATGCTTCAAATTCGCGGATAATGGTATAAAGGTTACCAATCTTGAGAATATGACTTAGAGAGGAAATCAGCTCCCTAACTTGAGCTCTATAGCACGATTGAAGTATCAAAGAAGGGTGAAATTCCTAAATGTCTGAATAGCCTCCAACTTATAGATGTGATCGACAACACACCGATAAGAAGGACTCTACTAGACATGGCTCCGAGACATCCTAGGATACTTTAAAACCTTAGGCTCTGATACAAAGTTTGTCACGCCCCAAAATCCGAGGAGCACAACCAGCGCTCAACCGAGTAAACCCGACCGAGCAAGCCTGTTAGGTCTCATTCTATCCAAACTAACTCATGAATAAATAGGATATGGAATCCATTAATCAAATTATATAAATATATAATTAACGATTTCCATTTCATTTTCATTAGCAACTTCATTCGCCACTTTAGAGGTGTTACAAGTTGTATACATCATTACCAAACATCAGTATTTCTATTTTAATTTTCAATGCCGACACTACCCACAACCTATACGGAGCCTCTAAATACAACTAAAGAATAATATAGAAATGCCAACAACAAGGCTCTGGCTATACCTTACACAAATACCAAAATAGACTCCGGAATAAAAGCCGCATGAGCCACGCAGGGTCCCGAGAGGAAACGGGCTCACCAATACAGCTGACGGAAAGTGGAGGAGGTGCTACTGTCAGTGGACTGGAGTACCTTCTATAGAACCACCTACAATTATAACACGAATGTAGCGCCCTCAACAAAAGGGACGTCAATACATTTGAATTGTACTGGTATGTATGAACAAACTTTACCCCAAGTAAAATCAAATAACACACAAGTAACATACATTAATTGAATCAACGATCAAATGCACGTGAAAGAAACAATCAAAGCCAAACAAGTTTCACTATCTCTCCTTTTCCCCTTCAACATTATCACATCAATGATTTCACAATTTTCTCATATTTTCATTTCAATAGTGATTTCGATCACTTTCCACCCTTATTACCTCGGCCATCCTTATCACCACAACCCATACCTTATTACTTCGTGTTGCGGCGAGCAACCCGATCCCACCGAACAATCACAATTCACAAACAACAATAACCATAACAACAAGAACAACAACAATTCAGAAGGAGCAACAATAACAACAACAACAACAATTCACTAAAAATTTCCATAACCATCAATACCATTTCCATCATATTCAACAGCTCATATGCCATTTAAGTCACAACGATAATTGCCCACGACAATCCACATATGATATTACCACAGTTGTTTCAATTGCATCAATTACGATTTCTTTCCATCATTTGTTACACAGCTCTTACCACACAAACACATTCACACACCCACATTTGGTTTGTTGCCATTTACTTGCACCATCATATCGGAAGACTTAACCAACAACGTTCAAGGCACATTAATCACAAGAATTCACAAATAGTTCACATAAGTAAACACCTACTTTCATGTCGACATCCTCAAGATTTTACAAACTTTGCACATAACAAGATAGGCACATCAAATCAGTTCTCACAATCCCATATAACTTGGTATGGAAATCAACTAAGGCAATCAATGCACATATTTTCATACAAGGTACACATACCGTATGCTTGTCACAACAAGGGGATTCTACAAGAGTTAAAGTTAACGATACATACCTCGTTTAAGCTTTCCTTAAGTTACTACAACGTTCCAGAAATCCTAGCAATCCCAATCTACTTTGAGACATAACAAAATTGAACACAAATTAGGAGAGTATTCATAATTTCAGCCCATTTGAGCATTTTATCAAATACTTATTGAGCATCTTGATTTCAAATATCTTTTACAAGGTTTTCCTTCATTCCCCAACCAAATATTTACTTATTTATATTAAACTGTTACGACCCAAAATCCACTAAGGGTCGTGGTGGCGCCGGACACCGCTGTCAGGCCAGCCAATTAGATTTACCGATTTAAAAATCCCTTTTTTTAAAACATCAAATCCCAGAATTTTCCTTCCATTTTTCGCAAATAAAAGGATTTTGCTTCAATTCAAATTAACAATAACAATTAAATTGAACCTTTGGAAAACCATCCCAGAACCCGGTGTCACAAGTGCATGAGTGACTACTGATAATGAAATGAAATACAACCTCTGTTCGGAACACAATGGAAAGGAAATAAATAATCAAAGTACAGAAAGGAACTATACTAGCTGCAGGTTGCCTCACAATTTGCAGCTCACCTAGTCCCTGAATTGTCCGTGCTGCTGCGCCCAGTAGGCCGCTAAAATGACGTATACCTGTGCAACAAAAATGCATAGAAGTGTAGTATGAGTACGTAATCAACGTGTACTCAGTGAGTGTCCCGCCTAATCCCGAAGGGGTAGAGACGAGATGGTCAACTTTGACACACTCTAATGGTCCAATGATC
>MU772559.1:15031-40473 GCA_026770625.1 Nicotiana glauca | reverse complement strand
CCAATCCGGGCATACGCCCAAGTCCGAAATCATCATACGAACCTGCTGGAACCTTCAGATCCCGATTCCGAGGTCGTTTACTTGAGATTCAAATCTTAGCTCATTCTTTCATCTTTAAGCTTTCAAAATGAGAATTCTCTTCCCTAATAAACTCTGGACTTCTTGAAATCAAATTCTGACCACACGTACAAGTCATAATACCTGAAATGAAGCTGTTCATGGCCTCCGACTGCTGAACGGAGCGCTAGTGCTCAAAACGACCGGTCGGGTCGTTACATAAACAATCTTCCCATAAACCTAAGTTGTACATGCATATATATACAATACTAATACACCGAAGAATCATACCTCAATAACCCATCTTATACTCAAAACTCGAAATTAAAACTTAGGGTATAGAATCTTACCTCTTAGATGAAGAACTTGTGATTGGGATCTTTGATTCTTGAAGATTGATGCAAGATTTGGATGATTTAAATGTTAGGTTCCTCCTTATCTCTCTAAAATTCTCTCACCTCTCTCTAAAATCAGTAAGAAATGACCCCAAAAGGAAACCCAAAGCATATATATTAAAATGGGGTCGGGTTATAAAAATAGGGAAATTAATCCTCCGAAATCAAGTATCCGATCGCAGAATCCATCGCATAATGGGTATGCAGGCCGCAGATTCGTCGCAGAACTCATTGCCTACAGCTGGGCTGTTCTGCTTCATTTTACGACCATTCTGTGATCGCAGAATGGTTTTACGGTTCGCAGAGCTAAATCTGCAATCGCAGATTTCACCGCATAATCGTATTTTTCCAGCTTTTGGTAATTTGATCATAACTTTGTGTAGGAATGTCCAAATGACAAACAGTTTGAAGTGTTAGAAACTAGACTCAAATACCTTTCATTTGATAGGTTATTAATCACTTAAAACTTTATAGATATTTAGATATGCTCGTTCAAAACATGGAATAGTGCAAGCTCATTGGGAATTTTAGCCTATTATGAACTTTTCCAATTTTTATTAGACTTAGGCCTTTCCTTGGACCCTAAATTACTTACCATAAGACTTATACACATATTTACCAAATCCAATGGATTTATACCATGTTAATAGCTCATAAAAATATTATAATAAGCCTACGCGACACCATGAAATCCTAATTTACTTAGCGAAATTTTCCGGGGCCTTACAAAACCTTCCCACTATATTTACCACTTCATCTTCAGCTGAGGCGTGACACTCATGCATTGAATGACCCATGCCACAAAAATCACATATTGATGATGATTGGCTCTGGACCTTGGCTAAGGTAAACTTTCTTATCTCTTTGGTTATGACATCTAGCTGGGCTTGCACTGATGTGCTAGAAACTACTTGATGAACCCCAGTTGATTTTCTTATATCATTACTTTTATCAGGCTACTGGTTAGCATCTTCAGAGAGCTCATCAAGAATTTCCACAATCTCCTCAAGAGTCTTCTTCATTAAAGGACCCCAATCGCAGTGTTCAGAGTCCATTGTGATGGAGGGGTCATTCCATCACAAAAGTCCTGGAGTGGCATCCACAATTCAATCCCATTATGCTGACACTTCCTCACTATCTCCTTGAATCGTTCCCAAGCCTCGAAAACTGTTTCAGTGTCTGTCTAGCCGAGAATGTGAATTTTCCATCTGAATTTCATTGTTTTTGCAGTTGAGAAGTATTTGTTAAGAAACATTTTAATCATATCTTCCCATGTACTAATCGACCCCATTAGTAAGCTATGAAGCCAGTGCTTTGCTTCATCCATTAGTAAAAAAGGGAATGCCCTTAAGTAGAATGCATCTTTCGACACTCCATTATACTAGAAGGTATTCATGATTTTCTCAAAATCCATCAAGTGAGTATTAGGATCTTCATTCACCTTTCCTATGAAGACACAATTTTTCTGGATAGTTTGAATAAAGCCTTGCTTCAACTCAAAATTATTCGCTGCTACTGGTGGAGGTCTGACATTGGATAGTCCCTAATTATAGACTTGTTTGGTAATCATTCAATGCTCTACCATGCCTGGGTACCACATTCTCAAACTGGTCTTCAATTATGGGTCGAATTAGATTGAATCTTCTACCCCCATTATCTCCAATTATGGTTTCCTCAGCAGTTCGACGGGCTGCCTCAACTGCTATCCTTGTTGCATCTTCTCTATGCTAGGCTACATCTCTTGCAGTTAAATCTACCTCGTCGTCACCGTATTAGTCATGCGTTCTTGGGTTGAAGTTTGACCCAAGAATTTTTTTGTGAGCTCTTTCTCTTTCCTCAATTGTCGCATGTGTTTTTCCAACCTCAGTTTGCATGGTATTACTTCATTTAAAGAAGATCGAGTCATACACCACGAAATTAACCTGTTGCCTAGTATATGGAAGAGAAACCCAAGAAGAATAACATAAAATACACCAAATTTGATGATCAAAAAACACAACATGAAAATTATTGAACGCTAGTCAAAGATAGTATTTTAAAATATCGTCTCCACATGGATCAAATTTACACAATGTTAGAGTAATTTCTGGTTTAATTGCTATTCAAGAGGATCAACACTTGAGTTAAATAATTATGAACTATGTTTAACTACTAAAATAAAGTAATTGATGATTAACTGCAAAGAACTAGAGATTAGTAGCGTTGGTTTCTTATAAATTATATTAGTTCAATTCACTCTAATGTTCCCATGATTCTCACAAATTCACTCGATGATTAGTTCAAACATGTAGTCAAGACTCATCTCTCGATTAAATGTGTTAATGGATTAGTCTTTAGGAAAACGTCTCTCGACTATTCTCCTAACTTGATTTAATCAACAATTAAACAAGCTCTTTAGATTACTTAAGAGAATCAATTAAATAAAATAATACAAAGATAATCACCAAAATATTCCTCTTTCAATTAGATATACTAGTAAATAATGTTTCGACAATACAAAACTCCATAAACGAATTCAAGCAAGAACTAGAGTTAAAATACAAAAATATTTATCAAAATACCATATCCGCCAAAATCTAAGGTAAATTACTCCATTATTATGGAGGAAGTCATCACAATTCTAATTAAAGAGTAAGGAAGCATCAATCTAACATTACAATCCAAAATCCTGTATTGAATTGATGGAAATATGATGAAATCTTGTGTTTTGTAGCCTCCAATGCTCTCCCAAATCTTCCAAGGTCCAAAGTACCTTCAAAATGTCTTTTTGGTGTATTTATACCATGTAGGAGTGGGCCCGAACGAGTCTACCCATTCCAAGCCGAAATAGGAAAAATACTCTGAGAAATTTGTACACGCGCGCTGCCCCATCTGGGGAGCTAGTGGGAAAGTTCAGAGAGCAACTTCTGACAGACAGCAGCACAAAAGCACTACCTCCCCACCCCATGCGACTGTGCTATATTCATAGAATAAATTATTTTTGTCAATTTTGATATACAGACTTAGCTCCCCACCCCGAACGTGATCCTAATTTAATTCCTTGGGCTTTTACTTAGACTTCAAAGCTCCATATTGTTAAAATTAGTTCCAAATTATCTTTTTTTTTTACTCAAGATCACTTCCTACAAGGCATAAAACACATAATAAGTGCAATACACTAACGTTTAATCTTAAAGACAAGTAAAATACAGTAATTGGAGTGCAAACTAGGACTAAAATACGGGATTATAGTCTACCATCATTCACCATAATACATTTGACATCAGTATCTAAAATGCTTAAAGTAATATCGAGGGCATCATTATGGGGGAAAGTCAAACGTCAACATCTGACTCGTCGAAGATGATACTTTCTTTGAGTCCATCGTGCAGTTCGCAAGTGATAAATCATTTGAGCTTGTGAGTGGTGGTGAAATTCATGGCGTTAATAGAGGCATCGCTGCCGCCGATGATTATCATGTTGAAAGTACTAGTTGGTGATGCCAGCTTTGGCGGACCTTGGAGTTTACATCCTCTGGCGAAGTTGTTTCTCCTCTTGTCGCAACATGTTCATGAATTCTTGCCTGAGGGTGATGCAATATTCTGTTTTGTGCCCTCGTTCTTGGTGAAACTCATAGAGGGTGTCAGATTTTTTGGTGCTTGGGTCGGACCTCATCTTTGACGACCACTTTATCTTCGTTTCGTGCTTCTCCAAGTATAGACTATTTCTATTAGTGATACAAAAAAATTGTGAGCAGATAATAAGGGGGAAATACCTCTTTTATTCTAGTGAGTCCATGTCCTCGGCCTGGATGGGCCTTCCTCGTAGCGGAGGGAAGGTAGGGCACGGGCCGTGACATATGGCTAGCATCATTCTCTGTTGGGTCGAGAGGCCGGGTGATCTCTCCTGATGTTGTCTATTTGTTCTTTTCTAAACTCGGCTTGTATCGAGATCATTTCATTAAGGTCATCCTTATCTGCTCGGATTTCAGCACAATAAGTATTATAGATGTCGTCCCAAGTGGTTGGGGGATATTTCATCAACCGGCTCAACAATTTTCTAGTTGCTCTTGAACCATCTCTATTCAACCCGTTCTAAAAGGCCACAACTACCATTCCCTCGGATACATTCAGTAGAATCATCCACACCCTGTTGAATCGGGCGAGGAAGTCCCTCAGTCCTTCTCCCAAGGACTATTTCATGGCGAATATATCATTTACTCTTGTTTCAGCCTTCTTGGCTCCGACACGTGCCGCTACAAACTTATCAACCATTTTCTCAAAAGTTTCTATGGAGCAAGCTGGTAGTTGTGAGTTCCATGTTAATGCCCCTCCTATGGGGGTTTTGCCAAATTTCTTCAGCAAAATAGAGAACTAAGGTCATACCTTTCACAGTGGTAACATAATGGGTCATATGATCTTTTGGGTCGATTGTTCTGTCATATTTCCTAAGGTAGGGAGGCATTTCCAAGGTCTTTGGTATATCATGCGGGCCTGCTTCATCATTGTACGGCTGCTCTACGAACCTGCCTGCATCCCTCTTTGGCAATAGCTTAGGGGTGCATGGTATCTTATCGACTCGTTCTTGGTATTCTTTTATTTGATCTCTGAGTTCTTTATTTTCATTCTCCATTTCATCCATCCTCTTTAGAACAACAGCGGGGGCGCTATCACCTACATTGTTAGTAACATTATGAGTTATACCTGGTATCGGAGGGTTTGGTCAGTTGCTCTATTTATCTGCTCGTTATATGGTGCAAGATCTATCGGTTTATATTGCCGTGCTTGGAGCGGGCTTGTTGAGTAGGCTCGCCAGCATATCGGTTAACCATTCTTCGAGGAGATTTTTTACAGCTGGTGGCATCCCTTTTTCTGTGGATATGGAAGCTTCTCTTCCGTTGGGTTTTGTATGGGGAGGAGGCGACCTCTCGTGCGTAGGGGAGGCAGTGGGCGTCATATCTTCGCCTAGGGTTCCACAACTCTCGTTGATACCATTCATGAGGTTGCTAGAGGGATCACCCATTAATTCTGTCATCTCTCATTGATTACCTACCATGTAGTTTTTTTATTTGTGCAAAGAAATATCTTGGGGTTTGTGAGGTTAGCGACTCACGTTAGTTGCAGATCTAAAGGAAACTAAAAATTTAACCAAGAAATCCCCACAGACGGCACCAAATTGTTTGACCAAAAATATTGATCTTGGTTCAACTAATTAAATTTATGCAAATAAGGGTTAATCTTGGTTAATAATAATGTCCTAAAGACAAAATTCTTGGTATTATGACAAGTAGCACGTAGATCTATTCCGAAGGTTATGATGATGCACAATAATGAGAATATTCAAGAACCCAAATAGAAGTAATGTAGCATTAAATAGTAAAGAATAAAAATAATTGATATTTATGTAAATAAATGTTAATAAGTCACCCGAGAAAAGACGAAATCAATGGATGTTATTTCTGACAATGATGAATGATGGATAGGCCTTTGAACATCCGAGTTATTCTCAGATCCAGTAGAAAAGTGTGGATAAGAATCTTAGTAAAAAGGTTGTTTTTGTATGCTTGTAATAAGACCAGGTTCTCTCTATAAAGTCAAAGTGTTCTTTACAAAAATGAATGTCCCCTTATATCATTGTGTCTCTTTCTATTTATAGGGAACATGTTCCTAGAAACCCTAGTAGTACAAGTGTATAATCTCATTAATATCCTATCTTGAAACTAGCCGTTATAACTCTCAAGGGTATTCAACCTCGGCCTCGATCCTTGATGACTCCTCCACCTCAGTCCTGGCTGACTCTTTGACCGCAACCTTCATTGTTCCTTAAACCACTTCGACACGTGGCGGCCTGGGAATTTTTCGCTGATGCCATCGTGACTTAAGTATTCTAGAGATAGATTTTGACCCATACAGTAGTTGCATTTGGCATCGCTTTTTTTCATTCTCCATTCCTATTTTAGATTTTTTTATTAGTTACATATAAATTTTCTTTTCAAGATTTTATCCTTCATTTTATCATTTACTAGTAGTCGTATCCATGCGATGCGCGGTCAATATTAATTAAACTAAATTGTGAACGGGATTGTTTGAACATATTAGATCGTATTGCTTTAATAAATTTCAATTGTAATCTTATTTGTCAATATGATATACTCAATAATAAAACCTCTATTAAATTAAATGGACTTATATAGTAATTGAATAGCTTTTTTGTTCTATATTTTTCTTTATTCTATTATCCAATGCTTAATATTTTTACATTGTTAATAGAAATTTTTATTAGCAAATTACTTTATTTAATAATTTTATCTGCTCGCTTTCTTTTTGTAATATAAGAGAAGATATATTTTTTATTAATATTGAAATATTTTTATTTTAAATTTTATTTTGTTGTTGTCAATACTATTATCTGAATTTCTGTTACACCCCGTACTTTAATATTAGGAAGAATCATAGTAATACATATGAGCTTCAAGGGATTAAGACTATTCATAAGGTTCTAAAGGATTTGTGACTATATTGTTATAATACCCCGTAAGTTTAACAACCTCGATACCATTAGATATTATGTCTAATGACCCAACTAGTAGTTTTGCTTGTTAGAATCACGTCCCCCTAAATAAAACTTTCCGCACTTGCTTTAACTAGTTCACGACCTATGGGGATTGTTGGTTCGGCATTTGGAAGAGTTTAAGTTGTAATAGGCACACTTGATTCCCTAAGATTTTTTTAAAAGGCTAAGTTTGATTTTGGTCAATATTTTTAGTAAACGGACTCGGACTTGTGTTTTGACGGTCCAGGAAGGTCCGTAAGAAAATATGAGACCCGTGTGCATGCCCGAAATCGAATTCTGATGTCCTTAGCCCAAGTAATGAATTTTTGTTAGAAATTGTTAAAACTGAAATTTTAAGGATTTAATGAAAATTGATAAGGCTTGATCATATTGTATTGAGCCCGTATGTTGATTTCGGAGCCCGATACAGGTCTAATATAACATTTAAGACTTGCCCGCAAAATTTGATATCAATTCTAGTAGTATAAGTACGTTTCGGCGCGTTAGAAGTGAATTGAAGAACTTGAAGTTCATAAGTTTGATTCAATTGGTTTTAGGGGTGATTCTTATATTTAGCGTTGTTTCGGGCATTCTGAGGGTTCGAGCAAGTCCGTTTTATGATTTCAAACTTGTCGATATATTCGGGCGGGGTTCTGGAGGCCCCAAGCGTCAATCGGGCGAGGATCGAGTGAAGTTGGAAAAATTGGCAAGGAGCTGAAGCTCCAGCTATCTGTCATAACCACACCTGCGGTTGTTCAGCCGCAAGTGCAAGATGCAGAAGCGGCCGTCCTCTTGCAAATGTGGTCAAGTCAGGCCAAGCCCAAGGTCGCAGAAGCGGCTACTTTTTCACAGAAGCAGAGTCGCAAAAGCAGATTTCCCCTCGCAGAAGCGGCCCAGCAGGCCAGTTGAAATTCTACAGAAGCGGGCACCTTTCCGCAGATGCGGTATGCGCAAGTGCGACCCAGAACCGCAGATGCGGAAATCACTGAAGCAGTGAGTTTCATTTGTTTCGGGATCATGGCTATTTTTGCTCTTTTTCACTCATTCATTGAGCGATTTTGGAGCTTTTGGGAGAGGACTTTCACCTAGCATCTTGAGGTAAGTTCATCCTATTTATTTCTAAGTTCAATACTTGAGTTTTGGGTAGATTAACACACTAAGATTAGGAAAATCATGGGATTAGAGCAAAACCTATGGTTTTGATAAAACTTAGATTTTACCACTAAATTAGTTAAGGAATAAAGTAGAAATCATATATTATTGATCCTTAGGTTATAGAGAGCAATTTTCTTCTAAAAGTTTCGGAATTCGGGCACGTGGGCCCCGGTCGGATTTTAGGAAACTTTTGTTTAAGGTTGGGAAATTACTTTAGTAATTAAAATGTGTACTTTTGAGCTTGTATTGACTAGTTCCTACTTCGTTTAATTAGTTTCGGATCGTGCGGCTCCAAATTGAGGGTTTGAGCACGTTCTTGATATTGGAAGTACGATTTGGAGCGAGGTGAGTCTCCTATCTAACCTTGTAAGAGGGAATTGTCCCCATAGGTGTAATAATTGAATATTTTGCCACTAAAGGCGGGGACTACGTACGCACTAGGTGACGAGAGTCTGTGCGTAGACACTATTATGCTTAAGTCCGGGTAGTCTAGGACCCAAAAGCCTGCTTTATGTGATGCTCTTATAACTATATGATTAATTTGGAATTGCTTAAATCATGTTGAATGTGGTAAATGAATCTAATAAGAGGAACATCATTTTTTTGGTCCGTTTAAAGAGATGTAAATATTTTCGTGAGTAATTTCTCTCCTGATATATATTCTTTTCTACCTATTGTTGAATTTAATTACTTTTGACTACATCGCATGTATGATTCGCGAGCGGGGTAATAGATGCATCTATGGTTCGCGCCGTTCAACTTTCCGACAGTGAACACTTTATTTTTATGTTGGATCGGGCCGTACGACCTCGGCACTACTTGCGTATAATTATTGCTTGGTATATTGCTGTGAACGGAACTTTGTTATATGCCCTGAAATGTAAATGGCTAACTGTGATATCATCTAAGAAAGGACCTGCTGCTTCATGCTAAAAATTATTAATCATTTGTGCTAGTCATGCTTAGTATAACACTTATCATATTAATTGACTCTAGGAAGTGTCAAGTTGAACTCTCGTCTCTACTTCTTCGAGATTAGACAGGATACTTACTGGGTACATATTGTTTATGTACTCATACTACACTTCTGTACTTAATTGTACATGATTTGAGGCAGGTGCATCTAGTTACCAGGCTGGTGCATTCCCTTGATCCAACTCGAGATTCCACGGTGAGCTGCTCCCTTCCTATGCTGTTCAGCATCCCCATGGAGTCTTCCTTCACTTTTGGCTGTCTATTCTATTTCAGATAGTAGGATAGAATTATTCTTTTGTATATTCCACTAGCTGCCCACATACTTGTGACACCAGGTCTTGCCACACACTTTAGTAGACTATCTTTTGTTGAGATTGTATACTTATTATGGTATGATGTTAATTATCGTTGTTTTAAATTCATACTTGGAGATTTTTGTAACAGTTTTGGGAAAAGGTAAAACTAGAACTTATTCATATTTCCACTTTAGCTTGCCTGACAACAGTGTTGGGTGCCATCACGACCTGAGGTGAAATTGGGTCGTGACAATATAGTATCAGAGCACTAGGTTCACATAGGTCTCACAAGTCATGGGAAAACCTAATATAGTCTTGCGGATTAGTATGAAGACGTTTGTATTTATCTTCAAGAGGCTATAGGGTATTAGGAAACCACTCTTTATTCATTTCCTATTGTGCAGTGGATGGTATACTAAATTTCCATCTTCTATTCTATCAGAGATGGTGTGGACGTGCACGACAGATGTTCCAGACCCGGGAGGAGCTGCTCCCCCCATTACTAGAGGCTGAGGCAAAGGCCATATCAGCCCGAGGTAGGGGACGAGGGTGTCCCAAGGCTGTACCAGTAGCACCACCGGCGGATCCTATAGGAGATCCTATCATTGAGGAGCAGGGCGAAGTGCACGCAGTAGAGCCTACCCCGGCATACTTTATGACAACATCGAGTTTCCAAGAGGTCATGGGCCATATGCTATGGTTCATGGACACCATGACTCTGGCTGATGTATTTCTAACGAATCCAGTGACATCTCAGGCGGGAGGGGGAGCACAGACCCCTACTGCTCAGGCTCCTTGTCATGCAGCTACAGTATATCAGACTCCGGGTGTACTACCCGCGGATGGGGCTCAGCCAGTTACTGCAGTGGTGCCTGAACCTAGAGCAGCTACGGATGGTGACCCGCAGAAATTGTTGGATAGATGGACTAGACTTCACCCTCCTGTCTTCGGGGGTAAGTGTTATGAGGATGCTCAGGACTTCATTGATAGGTGCAGGGACAGACTGCACAACATGAGGATATTGGAGTCGCATGGGGTTGACTTCACTACTTTTTAGCTGGAGGGCAGGGCCCGTAGATGGTGACGCTCCTATGTTCTTGGCAGGTTCGCAGGTTCTCCTCCCATCACCTGGGGTTAGTTCACATAGTTATTTTGGGACAGGTATATTCCACCCTATGAGAGAGACGATCTATGGTATTAGTTCGAGCAGCTTGAGCAGGTCGGATGTCTGTGACCAATTATGAGGTGAGGTTTTTTGAGTTACCCACCATGCATTGATGATACTTCCTACTGACGCAGAGAGCGTTCAGAGGTTTGTTACAGGGTTGCATTCCGGCATTAGGGCCAACGTGGCCCGAGAGGTGGAGATGAGGACTTCTTATCATCTAGTGATGGAGATTGTTCGGAGTATTGAGGGCTACCATCTGAGAGATAGAAAGTAGACGCAGTAGGACAAAAGGGCCTGATTCTTAGAAGAGTTCAGAGGTGCCCCGACTAGGGGTAGAGGTCACTTTGAGAGGGGTCAGCCCAGCAGGCCCCCACATCCAGCACCACTACCTGCTCAAGGTGCTCTAGCGCACCCCTATTTTAGCGCCATACGAGAGAGTTCCTATCGCCCATAAGCTATTCAGGGTTCTTCTGGTTCCCATTCCAGTGCTATGCCAGAGAGTTTATACCGTCCTCCAGCCATTTCTAGTTCCTCCGGTGGGTATTCATGCCATTAGGGCCAGGCTTCCGGACAACAGGCTGTGGTGCCGAGAGTTTTCTACGAGTGTAGAGACCCATGTCATATGAAGAGGACCTGCCCCAGGCTTCGAGGTAAGGCAGTCCAATAGGGCCAGCAGCCTATGATTCTAGCACCGATTGCCTAGCCGCCTAGAGGCGGGGGACAGAGTGGTAAAGGCCATCCTAAAGGTGGAGGCCAGACAGGGAGAGGTCAGCCAACTACTGCTCAGTCAGGTGGAGGCCAGCCAACTGACGATCTAGCCAGATTCTATGCCCTTCCAGCCAGACCAGATGCATTGGCCTCAGATTCCTTTATCACATGTATTATTTTTGTCTGTGGTAGAGATGCTTTGATATTATTTGATCCAAGGTCCACCTATTCATATGTATCATCTCTGTTTTCTTGTTTTCTGGATATTACTCCTGGGCCCTTGGGCACTCTTGTTCATTTGTCCACTCCTGTGGGTGATTCTGTGGTTGTGGATCAGATTTACCGGTCCTGTGTGGTCACCTTCTGTGGTTTCAAGACCAGAGAAGATATCTTTTTGCTTGATATGATTGACTTTGAGGTCATTCTGGGCATGGATTAGTTATCCCCACACCATGTCGTCCTTGATTGCCATGCCAAGTCTTTTACATTAGCGATGCCAGGGTTGGAGTGGAAGGGTTCCACAGTTGATACATCTAGTCGGGTTACCTCTTTCCTGAAGGATTTCGATGATGTGTTTCCTTTGGATCTTCCTGGCATGCCACCGGATCGTGATATTGAATTCTGTATTGGTTTGGCTCCAGCTATCTAGTCCATATATATTCCACTGTACCATATGGCTCCAAGAGAGTTGTAGGAGTTGAATAAGAAACTTGAGGAGTTGTTAGCAAAAGGGTTTGTTAGACCCCGTATGTCACCATGGGGTGCTTTAGTGTTGTTTGTAAAGAAGAAAGATGGGACTATGCGGATGTGCATTGATTACCGCCAGTTGAACAAGGCTACCATCAAGAACAAATACCCGTTTCCACGCATTGATAATTTTTTCGACCAGTTGTAGGGTGCTAGGGTGTTCTCTAAGATTGACTTGAGATCAGGGTACCATCAGTTGAGGATTCAGGACTCAGATGTTCCGAAGGCCGCGTTCCTTACCAGACATGGCCATTATGAATTTTTGGTGATGTCCTTTGGCCTGATTAATGCCCCAATGACATTTATGGACTTGATGAACAGGGTGCTAAATCCTTATATTGATTCCTTTTTCATCGTCTTCATTGATTACATTTTGATATACTCACGTAGCCTAGGAGAGCACAAGCATCATTTGAGAGCAGTTCTTCAGACATTGCGAGAACAGAAGCTATATGATAAGTTCTCTAAGTGTTAGTTTTGTCTTGAGTCAGTGGCATTCTTGGGGCATATTGTGTCCGGGGAGGGTATTAGGGTGGATCCCAAGAAGATTGAGGCAGTTCAGAGTTGGCCACATCCTACTTTAGTGAACGAGATAAGGAGTTCGCTGGGGTTAGCAGGTTATTACATGTGATTCGTGCATGGCTTTTCATCTATTGCATCACCTCTGACTAGATTGACCCAGAAGGATGCTCTTTTCAATTGTTCCGATGATTGTGAGGCGAGCTTTCATAAGCTCAAGATAGCTTTGACTATGGCACCCGTTCTTGTGTTGCCTTCCGGTTCAGGGATGTATACAGTATATTGTGATGCTTCACGCGGTTTTTTGGGTTGTCTATTGGTGCAGGAGGAGCAAGTTATTGCATATGCTTCACGCCAGCTGAAGATTCATGAGAAGAATTATCCTGTGCACGATCTAGAGTTAGAGGAAATTGTTCATGCTCTTAAGATATGGAGGCATTATCTGTCTAGGTGCCATGTGAGGTTTTCACTGATCATCATAGCTTGCAGCATTTTTTCAAGCAGAGGGATCTCAATTTGAGGCAGCCTAGATGGCTTGAGTTGCTAAAGGATTATGACATAACCATTCTTTATCATCCAGGTAAGGCAAATATGGTCACAGATTCCTTGATCAGGAAACCGGAGAGTATGGGTAGCTTGGCATTCATTTCAGCAGAGGAGAGGCCACTAGTCTTGGACATTCAGTCTTTGGCAAACAGGCTTGTGAGATTGGGCATCTTAGAGCCCAACTGAGTCCTTGCATGCGTTGTTGCTCAGTCTTCATTATTCGGGCAGATCAAGGCCCGACAGTTCGATGATCCACACTTGGCGGTTCTCAGGGAGACAATGCTACAGGGTACTGCCAAGGAGGTTTCTATTGGTGATGATTCACCTATATGTTCCTAAAGTTGATGGTCTGAGGGAGAGGATCCTAGAGGAGGCACACAGTTCGCGATATTCCATTCATTCGGGTGCTACGAAGATATATCGTTACTTGAGGCAGCATTATTGGTGGCGGAGGATGAAGAAAGACATAATGGAGTATGTGTCCAGGTGTTTGAATTGCTAGTAGGTTAAGTATGAACACCAGAGGCCAGGTGGCTTACTTCAGTAGATGCCGATACTAGAGTGGAAATGGGAATGCATTACCATGGACTTCGTAGTTGGGTTACCTCGAAACTTGCAGAAGTTTGATGCAGTATGGGTCATTGTTGATAGGTGACCAAGTCGACACACTTTATTACGATTGTGACTACTTACACCTCAGAGAGATCGGCTCAGATTTACATTCGGGAGATAGTTCGGTTACACGGTGTGCCTGTTTCCATCATATCAGATAGAGGCCCTCCGTTTACTTCCCATTTATGGAGAGCCGTTCAGAGTGAGTTGGGGACCAGCGTGGAGCTTAGCACAACATTCTATCCTCAGACCGACAGGCAGTCAGAGCGGACAATTCAATTTTGGAGGATATGCTCAGAGCATATGTGATTGACATTGGAGGGTAGTGGGATCAGTTCTTTCCCTTAGCAGAGTTCTCTTATAATAATAGCTATCAATCCATCATATAGATGGCTCCATTTGAGGCTTTATATGGTCGGAGATGTCGTTCCCCTATCGGGTGGTTTGAGCCTGGTGAGGCTAAGTTGTTGTACGATACAGACTTGGTGAAAGATGCCTTGGTGAAGGTAAAGACGATTTAGAAGAGGCTTCACACAACTCAGTCCAGACAGAAGAGTTACGCAGATCAGAAGGTGCGTGATGTATCTTTCATGGTTGGCGAGAAGGTCCTCTTGAAAGTCTTGCCAACGAAGGGTGTTATGAGATTCGGGAAGAAGGGCAAGTTGAGCCAGAGGTTTATTGGCCCATTTGAGGTGTTGAGGCGAGTTGGGGAGGTTGCTTACGAGCTTGCTTTACCCCTTAGCTTGTCAGGAGTTCATCTAGTTTTTCATATATCGATGCTGCGAAAGTATCACGCCAACTTGTCCCATGTGTTAGACTTCAGTACTATTCAGTTAGATGAGAGTCTGGGTTATGAGGAGGAGCCAATTGCCATTATTGATAGACATGATCTCCGGTTGAGATCCAAGAGGTATTCTGCGGTAAAGGTCCAGTGAAGGGGCCAACCAGTTGAAGAGGCGACCTAGGATTCCGAGGAGGACATGCGGAGCAGATACCCCATATTTTTCCCAGGTCGGGTATTTTTCTATGTTTGCTTGAGGATGAACGTTTGTCTAAGAGGTGGAGAATGTAATGACTCGACAGGTCATTTTGCTTGTTAGAACACCGTCCCCTTAAATAATACTTTCCGCGCTTGCTTTAACTAATTTACGACCTGCGAGGATGGTTGATTCGGCATTTGGAAGAGTTTTAGTTGTAATAGGCACACTTGATTCCCTAAGATTTCTTAAAAGGCTAAGTTTGACTTTGGTCAATATTTTTAGTAAATGGAGACTTGTGTTTCCCAAAGGTCCGTAGGAAAATATGGGACCCGGGCATATGCCCGGAATCAAATTCCGAGGACCCTAAGCCGAGTAATGAATTTTTGTTAGAAATTGCTAAAATTGAAATTCTAAGGATTTCATGAAAATTGATAATGCTTGATCATATTGGTATCGGGCCCGTATGTTGATTTCAGAGTCCGGTACAGGTCTAATATAACATTTAAGACTTGCCCTAAAAATTGGATGTCAATCCGAGTAGTGTAAGTACGTTTTGGCGCGTTAGAAGTGAATTGAAGAACATGAAGTTCATAAGTTTGATTCAATTGGTTTCAGGGGTGATTCTTAGATTTAACATTATTTCGGGCATTCTGAGGCTTTGAGCGAGTCCTTTTCATGATTTCAAACTTGTCGGTATATTCGGGTAGGGTCCGGGGTCCCCGAGCATCAATCGGGCGAGGATAGAGTGAAGTTGGAAAAATTGACAAAGAGCTGAAGCTCCAGCTATGTGTAATAACCGCACCTGCAGTTGGTCAGTCGCAGGTGCAAGACCACAAAAACGGTTGTCCTCTCGTAGATGCGGCCAAGTCAGGCCAAGGCCAAGGCCACAGAAGCGGTTACTTTTCTGCAGAATCGGATTGGCAAAAGCGGCTTTCCCTTCGCAGAAGCGGCCCAGCGGGCCAGTTGAAATTCCGCAGAAGCGGGCACCTTTCCGCAGATACGGTGGGCGTAGGTGCGACCTAGAACCACAGATGAGAAAATCACTGAAGTAGTGAGCTTCATTTACTACGGGCTCAAAGCCATTTTTGCTCATTTTCACCCATTCATTGGGCGATTTTGGATCTCTTGGGAGAGGACTTTCACCTAGCATCTTGAGGTAAGTTCATCCTATTTATTTCTAAGTTCAATACTTGAGTTTTGGGTATACTAGCACACTAATATTAGGAAAATCATGGGATTAGAGCAAAATCTAGGGTTTTCATAAAACTTAGATTTTACCACGAAATTAGTTAAGGAATGAAGTAGAAATCATATATTATTGATCCTTAGGGTATAGAGAGCAACTTTCTTTAAAAAGTTTCAGAATTCGGGCACGTGGTTCCGAGATCAGAATTTAGGGAACTTGTGTTTAAGGTTGGGAAATTACTTTAGTAATTAAAATGTGTCACGCCCCAAAACCGAGGGGCGCGACCGGCGCCCGACCTGGTAGCCCTAGTCAAGCGAACCTGGGTGCCTTTCCTATCCCACGTGTTACCCCGTAATTTCATTGCTCATCAATCAAAGGAATTAGCCTTTTATAATTAAAACACCATTTTAAAAAACATACGTTGTTACTTAAAGAGGTTTACAACTTACATCGCCTAAAATACAAAATACATATTTACATAAGTTTGCAACCTACGTTTACTGTCTACGGAACCTCTAAGGATACAAAAGGATGATATAATACTTGCCGGTAACAAGGCTCCGGCTATATCTTACACCAAAAACCAGAACAAGACTCCGAAATAAAAAGTGGCATGAACCACACATGGCCCCGAGAGGAAAGGGGCTTACCAATGCAGCTGATGGAAGGTGAAGGGGAGCTACGACCGGTGGACTGAAGTACCTGCTATGGATCCACCTACAATCATAACACGAATGTAGTGTCCCCGGCAAAAGGGACGTCAGTACATTTGAATTGTACTGGTATATATGAACAAACTTTGCCCCAAGTAAACTCAAACCATACACAAATAACAAGTAGTGATGGAATCAACAATCAAATACACATGAAAGGAAACAGTCAAGCTCAACAAGGTTACAAACTCTCCGTTTCCCCTTCAACATTTTCACATCAATGATTTCACAACTTTTTCATATTTTCATTTCAATAGTGTTTTCGATCACTTTCCACCCTTATTACCTTGGCCACCCTTATCACCACAACCCACACCTTATTACTTCGTGTTGCGGCGTGCAACCCGATCCCACCAAAAAATCACAATTCACAAACAATACAACAACAACAACAACAACAGTTCACAAAGGACAACAACAACAATTCTCAAGGAACTACAACAACAATTCACAAAGAAATTCCATCACCATCAATACCTCTTCCATCATATTCAACGGTTCATATGCAAATTA
Organism: Nicotiana glauca; assembly: GCA_026770625.1. Taxonomy (NCBI): domain Eukaryota; kingdom Viridiplantae; phylum Streptophyta; class Magnoliopsida; order Solanales; family Solanaceae; genus Nicotiana; species Nicotiana glauca. Next base: position 23,372 of record MU772559.1, on the reverse strand, counting down.
AGTTACCACAATAATTGCCCACAACAAGCCAAACATGTTATTACCTCAGTTGTTTCGATTGCATCAATTACGATTTCTTTCCATCATTTATTTCTCAACTCTTACCACATAACACGTTCACAACCACACATTTGGTTTATTGCCAATTACTTACACCATTATATCGGGAGACTTTAACACAGCCACTCAAATCATACAAATCACAAGAATTTCACAATTAATCCACGTAGATGCCACATACCCAAATAGTCGTACACCAAACAAACTGACTCTACAAAGATCAAAGTCAGCCATATATACCTGGAGTCAAATTCCCTTTTAACCTATACTTTCAATTCACCAAATAGTCTAGCAACGTCAATCTAGGGCACAAGTTAACACATATGACTTAGAATTGAAGCTTACCATTTCTACTCAACTTATTTAGGTTATCAATCCCTCTATGAATAATCGTTTACTCCTACCCAATTCCTCTTACTAGATTTTAGGTTTTAAAAAGGCATGCATGTATATTTTCAACCATTATTTTCAAAATCAATGCATGAGACTCCCCCTTAGTTTACACCTGAAAATCAATGAAAAAGGGTTAGGGATTTTACCTGCAAGAATGGGGGTGAAGACGATCACTTTTGAAATTTCCCGTCCCGGATAGTTTTGAAGAATAAAATTGATAGAGATGACTTTCTCTCTAAAGAACCCTCTATTCCCTCTCTCTTATTTGATTAGAAAGTATATTAAAAATGAGGGTTTGGGGTGTTTTATTGAAAAAGGGTCGGGTTTGAAAATTTAGAAAAATAGGAGCCGAGTTAGGTTTGCGGTCGCGTTTTGCAATCGCATAGAAGGAATGCAGCCCACATAGTAAACCGCAAAAGTGCTTCAAAACTCTGGATGTTCTGTTTGGGTTTGCGATGAAAATATGGTCCGCATACCTGATTTGCGGTCGCATAATGCACCGCATTTTTGACCTTAAATTTGACTGACACCCTGATTCACTTTGTGGTAGAAATGCGGTCTGCATATCAGTTATGCGGTCCCATAATGCACCACATTTTGACCTCCATTTTAACCAAACCACCGAATCAATCTGCGATAGAAAATGCGGTCCACATACTTGGTTTACGACCGCATTCTGAACCGCATAATAGCATTTTTCTGGAAACTTTTATTCTTTGATTTTTAAATGCTAAACCAGTACAAAGGGTCTGAACCACGACGAGCTTTTACACATCCCTAACACATATTCAGGACTTGACCCTGCGAGATACTGGGTTTGAGGACAATTTTTTTCACGGGGCCTTACAAAATGTGTTCTCTTGAGCTTGTATTGACTAGTTCCTACTTCGTTTAGTTTAGTTTCGGATCGTGCAATTCCAAATTGAGGGTTTGAGCATGTTCTTGATATTGGAAGTACGCTTTGGAGCGAGGTGAGCCTCCTATCTAACCTTGTAATATGGAATTGTCCCAGTAGTTATAATAATTGAATAATTTGCCACTAATTGCGGGGGCTACATACGCACTAGGTGAAAAGAGTCCGTACGTAGCCACCATTATGCTTAAGTCCGGGTAGTCTAGGACCCAAAATCCTGCTTTGTGTGATTTTCTTGTAACTATATGATTAATTTGGAATTGCTTAAACCATGTTGAATGTGGTAAATGAATCTAATAAGAGGAACATTATTTTCTTGGGACTTTTAAAGAGAAGTTGATATTTTCATAAGTAATTGCTCAACTGATATATATTCTTGTGTTTAATTACTTTTGACCGCGTCGCATGTATGATTCACGAGCGGGGTAATAGATGCATCTATGGTTCGTACCGTTCGACCCTCCGGCAGTGCACACTCTATTTTTATGTTGGTTCGGACCGTAGGACCTCGGCATTACTTGCGTATGCTTATTGCTTGGTATATTGCTGTGAACGGAACTTTGTTATATGCCCTGAAATTAAATGGCTAATTGTGATATCATCTAAGAAAGTACATGTTGCTTCATGCTATAAATTGTTAATCATTTCTGCTAGTCATGCTTAGTATAACACTTATCATATTATTTGACTCTAGTAAGTGTCAAGTCGACCTCTCGTCTCTACTTCTTCGAGATTAGACAGGATACTTACTGGGTACATATTATTTATGTACTCATACTACACTTCTGTACTTAATTGTACATGATCTTAGGTAGGTACATCTGGTTACCAGGCTGGTGCATTCCTTTGATCCAGCTCGAGATTCCACGGTGAGCTGCTCCCTTCCTATGCCGTTCAGCAACCCCATGGAGTCTTCCTTCACTTTTGGCAGCTGCTCCCTTCCTATGCCGTTCAGCAACCCCATGGAGTCTTCCTTCACTTTTGGCTGTCTATTCTATTTCAGATAGTAGGATAGAATTATTCTTTTGTATATTCCACTAGCTGCCCACATACTTGTGACAGCAGGTCTTGGCACACACTTTAGTAGACTATCTTTTGTTGAGATTGTATAATTATTATGGTATGATATTATTTATCGTTGTTTTAAATTCAAACTTGGAGATTTTCGTAACATTTTTGGGAAAAGGTAAAACTAGAACTTATTCATGTTTTCGCGTTGACTTGCCTGACAATGGTGTTGGGCGCCATCACGACCTGAGGTGAAATTAGGTCGTGACATTATGTTAATGTGGTATTTTCTTTTAAGTGGAGTATTTTAGTAAAAAATTTATAAGTATAATTTTGTATAGTTACCGGTATAACTATTTTCGGATATGATTTTGAGTGGAACATTTTGTAAAAAGTTTGATAAATATGATTTTATATAATTATTAATATTACTACTTTCAATTATACTCATAATATGAGATTTTTTTATATTGTAAAGATAGCAATTATTTTCTTACAAGAAAAGAAGGTTATCTTTTTACCATTTTAAGAACTAAGCTTACGAAAATTTGTACTCTTTATATAAAATTAGAAAAATTTGAAGTTGAGAAAATATATGCATTTTTTTACATGAATGTTTTAATGAAATAATAATGTATGTATTGATTTTTTTATGGTACCATAAATTATTATGATTTTAATATTTAGTAGTAGTATCTATGTAAGTCGAGATAATTCTTAATTATGTGGATAATTGAGTAATGAATGAATTTTGGTGGAAGATTTTTTTTGGTAATTAAAAGCTTCTATTTACCAAGTAATATTTACACAACATATCTTTCTTTAGCCTGATCTGGACATCAGTCCCAGATTCAACTTGGCTGCTCATTCTTATTCCTTCTAACTACTATACTAGTTTTACACATCCATATGAACAATGAGGTATTAGTTTAACTGTAATAATCTCTCCTTCAGTCTATGTTTTGTGCCCCCTCGACAGTGAACTTCTTGAACTAGTTGTCTAGTAATTGCTTCAGCACTCCTCTGTCTTGCTTGAAATATTCATTCATTCCTCTCTTGCCATATGTAGTCTATGCTCCGAGCTAGTACCATTCTGTATACTTCTGTTGTACGACTCTTTCCTTTGTATTGGATTTCAGCTTATTCTATTTCTTGTCCCCAAGCCATCACCAGCCTCTTTATTCCTTGCCATTCTAGCATTGCTGCCCATACTGTGCTGAAAATGAACATTTAAAGAATAAATGGTCAATAGTTTCTTCTTCATTGTTACATAGTGCACAAGATATATCCTCCAGGAAGCCCCATCTCCCTAATCTTTCTCTAGTTAATAATCTTCTGTGAGCAGCCAGGTATAGTGTGAATGTCCATTTAGGTAGCCCAACATTATTAAAAGTCATCCTCATCCATGATACATTTGTGAATTCTCCTCTAGACATAGCCTTCACTGAGAATTTGTCCATTTGTTGCACCTCTTCTTTTGAGTACCTTGCTTCCTCAAAGTGTTTCTTTGCTTTTATTATTTTTTGGACCACCCATGATGCTTGTGTTGGTTGATCACCCTAAGTAATGTATCTCTTATAGTATAAGTGGACCCATTGTATCCACATTTTATCTTTCTTCTTACTTAGACTCCACAATAACTTGCATATGGCTGCTTTACTCCACATGCCTATTGTGACGACTCGACCTATCGTCTTATGTGTTACTACTCCGTTTCCCCCATTTTATGCTTCTTCATATTTTGTTATCGGTATGTGGTGTGTTAGAGTTGATTTGGATTGGTTTTGATAAGAAATGAGATACTTAGTCTCTTTTAAGAAGGGTTAATTTGGAAAAGTCAACCGAGCATTGACTTATGAGTTAGAAGGATCGTATATGAATTCCGACGGTTCGGTTAGCTCTGGGAGATGATTTGTGAATTAGGAGCGTGATCGGAAGTGGATTTGGAGGTCCGGTGTAGAATTAGGCTTAAATTGGAGAAGTTAGTATTTTGGCGATTTCCTGTTGATAGGTGAGATTTTTATTCGGGAGTCGGAATGGAATTCTGAGAGTTTCTATAGCTTCATTAAGTGATTTGGGATATGTGTGCAAAATTTCAGGTCATTCGGACGTGTTTTGGATAGGTTTTTGATCGAATGTGTGTTTTGAAAGTTTTGGAAGAACTTAGTCTTGAATTCGATGTAATTTGATGGTTTTGGCATTGTTTGAGGTGTTTTGATTATTGGAACAAGTTTGTATGATGTTATAAGAGGTGTTGGTATTTTTGGTTGAGGTCCCGGGGGTTTCGGGGTGATTTCAGATGGCTAACGGGAATTTTGGAGTTGAAAAATGCAGCAGAAAGATTGCAGAGAACTTTTGTTCTATGCGATCGCAGAGGGTTTCATGAGATCGCATAGAAGGAATTATGGGGGCTGTTTGGTTGTGCTATGCGAACGCATAGGGAGTGTTGCGATCGCATAGAGTAATCTGAGACCCTGGAATTTTGGTCTATCCAATCGCATAGGGTTAGCTACAGTGCCTTGGAAATTTGTTCTATGCAATCGCATAGGGTTAGCTATAGTGCCCGGGAATTTTGTTCTATGGGATCACAGGAGCTCTAATGCGATCGCATAGTGTTAGCTACAGTACCCGGATAGAATGTTAAAAATATTTCATCCGCGATTTTGGGTCATTTTCCCTCCATTGTTGGACTTTTTGAAGGAAAATGAAGAGGGATTCAAGGAGAATCGATTGGAGGTAAGATTTTTGAATTTAAAACTCGTTCTTATTGTGAAATCCATCTAGAAATTCATGGAAATTAAGCCTAAAATTGGAAGAACTAGGGCTTGGTTTATGAAATGAAAATTTGGGGATTTGAGGGGGCATTTGAACCCCGATTTTGGTAAATTTGATATGTATGGACTCGTGGCGAGACGAGGAATCCGGTGAGGTAAAATTTGTAATTTTTCGAGAAGTGGGCTCGGGGCTCGGGTTTTGCTAGTTTCGAGATTTGTTGCTATTTTTCGATTATTTTCGATTGGGTATTGTCCCATTGGCATATTGTGTATTCACTCTGATTTTGGTTAGATTCGACGCGCGTGGAGGCCGGTTTGAGGGGCAAAGGCATCGCGGGCTAGAGATTTTGCCGGTTCGAGGTGAGTAATATTTGTAAATGATATCATGAGGGTTTGATACCCCGGATTTGCACATCATAGTGCTGTATTGTGGTGACTTGCACGCCAGGTATGAGCATGGGGTAGAGCACCATTGGGGATTGTGACTTGGTCCATCCCGGTTGTTGATTTTCCTGCGTGGATGACTGAAACCTACTTGATGCTATCATGATTTGGGCTGATTGCCATGTTTTGGGCTTCGTGCCAATTATTTGAATCCTTCAGGGATTGATATCACTATTTTTTTGCATTACTTTGCATATTATTTGATCTCGGTCCAAGGTTTTAAATACTGTTTTGCAAACTTAGCCATCTTTCTAAGATTTGAAAACTTAAATGAGATTTTACTGATGTTTTGAGCTGAGAACTGCTATTTTACTATTGCCTAAGGGGCATATGTGCATTTCTGGACTGAGCATGGATCGGGCTACGCACCAAAGTAGTGTTATGTGTGCATTTCTGGACTGAGGATAGATCGGGCTACACGCCGCAGCGGTGTGATATTGATATTGTGCTTGGGTTGTAGGAGCCGCTCCGAAGTCTAAACCCCCATAGTAAGCGCGGATACCCAAATAGATCGGGCTACGCGCCGCAGCGGTCATGTGCATTGCATTGGATTCATGCATTGGTTCCTGTTTGTGCTACGTGGCATGACATTCAGCACTCTCATATCATTGGCATCCATGCTATTTCTTGCACTTTTACCAGATACCCTGGTGTTATTTGTTAATGGAGTGCTGTGCCCGAGGGGCTGACTTATGTGCGGACTTGCACTATCTGATTATGCATTCAATTGCTTGACTGTTGGGAAAAAGGATAATTTCAAAGGAGGTTTCTTTAGCTGAGCCAGATATTTTCTAAAGGATTTTCATGGATTTACTATTTTCTCAAGGGTCGTATTGTCCTATATAGCATGATGGAGTGCTTTACGTGTTTTCTTACCGCTTAGTTATTATTTAATCTTATTACTCATTGAGTTGGAGTACTCACTTTACTCCCTGCACCTCGTGTGCAGTTGCAGGTATTGTTCACCTAGTAGCGGGTTTTGAGCTGATTGAAGGTATCGCTATTGTAGCAGAGTAAGGTGACCGCCAGCGTCCGCAGCACCTGATTTTCCCTTCTTTGATTTTAAATTTAATTCATGTAAATTTACAGACTCTGTAGTTGTGTTCAGGCTTCTTTAGATGCTCGTGACTTGTGACACCCCGATCGAATTGTGTTGGGTGGTAAATGTCGGCTATTAATGCCATTAAGTCATATTATTCATTCATTTATGTTTATTAATTGTTAAAAAGGGGCACTATTTTTCTGTTGGCTGGCCTTGTCTTCACGAGAGGTGCCATCACGATCGAGTTTGGGAATTTGGGTCGTGACAAGTTGGTATCAGAGCCTAGGTTACTAGGTCTCATGAGTCATGAGTAGGTTTAGTAGAGTCTCACGGAGCGGTACGGGGACGCCTGTATTCCTCCTCGAGAGGCTGCAGAACCTTTAGGAAAACCTCCCATTCTTGGAATTCTTATCGTGCGTACTTGATTCAGGTTGAGATATAACTTTTGAAATTCCTTCCACATGTCTGTATGCGCACGAGAGTGCTCGGTATTGTATGTGCCTTGATGGCTTGTGATTCCCCGATCAAGGGGCGAGACGTGATCCCGTGAGTTTGATGTTGGGCCAGTCTGGAGGGCTTGAGGCCGAATCTTTGCCTATGGCTTGAGCACCGAGGTGCTGATTGTGTGAGCAAGTGTTCTGAACTTATATGTTCGATATTATCCCTATTAGCCGGAATGGCAGTTGGATATCCATGTGATGAGTATGTTAGTGCCGCGAGATATATCTATGTGACTTGGTAGTGACGAAGGAGTCTGCTGGAAAATGGATGAACTGTTAAGTGTTCGAGTCCTATTGTGACTCGATGTGTAGCCCGAGTTATGGGCACGTGAAGAATATTTTCGTATCTCGTAGTTGGAAGTTAAGTGCAATACTTGTGGTGGAATGAGTTCGGATCCAGAAAGACTAAATGACTGTGTAACATATATGACGGTGGAAGGCATGCTGAAATACTAAATTAAGGCAAAGCAGGGGGTTATCTCCTGCGGAGTGTTCTTAAGTTGTATGATCCTTATGTGTATGTTAGAAGATCTTATGTGTAATTGAAGAGTGCGTGTTGAAGTTTGAAAAATTCGGGTCGTTTAAGAGCGTGGACTCAACTGACGTGGGGATGAATGCAGGAATTGTAGAGGATTTAAGTACTAGATGATCTGTGTTTTCACAAACTTGTAAATGAGTTGAGTTTAATCTCACTATGGTATTGTGGCATCATTAGAGTAAAGGTATTATGGGTTATTAAATGTGTCCTGATAGATGGCTTCGAGCTAAGTTGGGGAGGTTGCTGTTGATTAGCTGATCGCACAGTTATATACTATGTTGGTTCCTTTCCGAGGTATGCTGGCGGATCAGTCCTGGTTGCAGAAATTGAGCCAAGGATGGCACGAGTGAAGCAAAAATTTGACAAAAGTTATAGGGTGCTTCGTAGATGTGTGGGGATAATAGAATGTCTTGAGCTATTGTTGATAAAGAATGCTCAGTGTATAGAGAAGGAAGATGTTTGTTTGTATTGGAATGAGATCATATCCTGCGGTGTCAAAGTGATAATAAGGCAAGAGTGGTTCTGTTCATTGAGTAAGGTAATTTGCAGTTTGAATAAGAGTGAATGACTTTCGAGAATGATTCTAATGTGTTCAAGATTTTACATGTAACGATCAGGTGTTTTAAGGTTGTGTATGTGGTTAGAGACTGTGTTTTCATTGGAAAATGT